>PVKS010038035.1:0-18213 GCA_004027875.1 Aplodontia rufa
CCATTGGAGGTCCAGACTTGGTCCTTCGGCAACAGCAAGTACTGGGATTAATGTGATAAACATCAATTGCTTACGACTTGTAAGCTTTTATTTGTTTACAGTGCAACTCAGACTTCATTGTTTCACCTTCTCTATGTGACTTTAATACCAATCTGAAATAGAGGCAAAATAAATGTCAGAATCTGCGTCCTCAGATTCTGAGGTGCATGCTGAGAGGTGCATGTCTGCACTTTCAGTAAGGGACTCGTGCAGATTACCACCAATGTTCTGAGATGAAGTGTCACTCTAATAATAAGAGATGGAAAAATGTAGGCCATATTTAACTAGTGACATTTCTGGAGTACTGAGTCAGTTTCACAAGGGAATACTTGTTCTTCATCATCAGTTAACCACTGCTGATCTCCTACTGTGGGAATAACACTAGATGAGATACATTTTCCTTATAGAAGCATCTGGGCTGTCAAAATCTGAGCCCTTTTGAGATCTTGGATACAGTGTGTTAGCTCCTTGAGGGTGGTGACTGTGCCATCTTGCTCATCGCTGGCATTTAACAAAATCATTCATTATTTATTGAATAAATAAGTATTTCTTGTACAGTGTTATATAAAATTTTCCTGGGATATTTTAAGGTTCTATTTGTAAATGTTTAAATTTGAAGGATGAGAAAAACAATGTAGCTATCAGTATGTACAATCAGAATTTTTCTATAAAGTACAATTATGATCTTCCTTGGAAATAATTAATGAGAAAAATCAAAGACTGTGTTTAAAGTTCAGATAGTGAATGTGATGTGATTTAAAACAAAGAGAAAGCACCAAACCAGATTTCTTCATGTTGACCCAACCACAATACTTAGCTTACTCTGTTTCTCTAATTCAGTAAGGCAATGCTTTTGAGCCAATAATGGTAAAATGCTAACCCTTGCCTCTGGTGTCAGGGAGAGACAATAACATGGGGAGAGCTCTCATATGTGAGGTAACATCCTTGGGTAGTGGGGGCTGCTAGGTCAGCAGGTGGTGACTAGTGACTATGCCCTCAGTGAAGGGCTGAGCCCTTTCAGCCTGGGACCAGTATTCACAGTTGCCATTGCATGTATGAGTATGATCACTTACAACCCAGCACAGCAACCCTGTTTCTCCCCGGGAGAGGAAAAGCCAGACAGCAGTCCTACAGACATCTCTGCTTTAAGCCCAGTTTAATCTGAAGCTCTACAAGCCAGAGAGGGAGAGTCTTACAAGGTTACAAAATGGTAACCAGGACCATTCCTACTGTCATTGTATTTTTTTGGTGGGGAACTGAAGGGCAGTGGTATAGGGAGCAATATGGCCATGGTGTAGCTCTGATATTCTTTGCTAGGAACAGGACATGGGGCCATGGAGCTAGAGTAACTTCCATCTTTGTCACAACTCCAAACAACAACTACTTTCCTCTTTATATTTGTTTTAAAAATGCTTGTTGGGGCTGGAGAGGTAGCTCAGGGGTTATGGTGCCTGCCTCTCTTGTGCAAGTACTTGAGTTCAAACCCCAGCACCACCTACACAATAAAGTCTCAGAGCAACAAAAACCACATGAAAAATTAAATAAATTGATTCTCTCTCTCTCTCTCTTTCTCACTGTACCTGTCTCTTAAAAAAAAAAAAGGGGAAAGCGGTGTGGAGAATCCTCAAAAAACTAGGGATGAGCCCACCATATGATCCTGCTATTCCTCTCTTGGGTATTTTTCCAGGGAATATAGAATCAGCACACTACAGTGACACAGCGAAATCGATGTTCATAGCAGCTCAAGTTACAATAGCTAAATTATGGAAACAACCCAGATGTCCCTCATTGGATGAATGGATCCAAAAACTGTGGTGTGTATATACCATGGAGTTTTACTCACCAATTAGAAACAATGATATTGCAGCCTTTGAAAGTAAATGGATGATAAGGAAGGAATTATGCTGAATGAAATAAGCATAACCCAGAGAACCAAGGGTCTCAGGTCTTCAACTCATCCGTGGAGGCTAGAGTTAGACCCTGGCCATTGAGAAAGGAGGTCTATTATCATGTGTTAAATCCAGATAAGGTGTAATGTCATACAACCTAAGGCATTTGTAGAGATGTATTGGGAAGGAGGGGAGGATGAGGGTAGTTAATTGGGGGGGGTCTTGGGGGCAAATCTAATTTTTAGAATTTATATATATACATATTATATTATTTTGTTAGAAGCTTGTTTGATTGTTCAACAAATAAATTTCTGAATAAAAAATGCTTGCTTACCTTGCTTACATTGTTTAGTTTATATAATAATTGTTACATTAATTGATGCATTAATTAATTGATTATATTGTTTACTTGTTTAATTGATACATTGCTTACATTGTTTAAAGCATATAGATAAATAAGAGAAAATAGATTGTAAATAACTCAATCTGGTACACTGGACTTTCCGAGATTCTTCTAGATATAACCACTTATAGGGCAAGAAAATTAAATGCCTATTTCACATCAGTCAAATGTCAATCAGAAGAGGGGTTTGATGCCATTTTCATCTTTGTGTTAGTGATCTATCTTGCTGAGCAATATTTGTAGATTTTGCTGGACTGAGATTTTCATCATTACTGGGTATGCCAGAGACACACAAAACAAAACAAAATTTCATTCTTTTCTTCTCCCTCTTTCAAAGTTTTATGTTTAAAAGAACATTGAGCTGACATTTTTGTAATGGGGAAAAATAATCCAGAAGTTCTACTCTCAGAATTTGAGGCTTCACTAGAATGCACAACAAATGTATGGGTTTGAAATTGCACCTTATGCTTTACTGACTTGCTAGGGAATGGCTGTCTGGTGGCTTTACTGCAGTGATGTAGTGGCAGGAAAACTGGTTTCTTAGCTGAATTGCTCCCTTGTTCTTAGTAAAATAAGGTTTCTATCTCAAATGCTTTTAGATATCATAATTGTTAGAACAAGAACCAGCACTTCTAAGGAAATTTCTGGCAGTTTCTAGGAAAGTTTGTTAGGGATGGTACAAGGTCAATATTTGGTTGTTTTGGTAAAACTGCAAATACTTTTGAGGTTATTTGCAAAATCTATTATTTCTATAATTGGAGGGTTTGTGTGTGTCTGTACTTAAATATCATAGCATTTCAGAATGTTGATGTATAATAAAAATTATGAATTCTGACTTCTAATTGAGAGAATTGTAGAACAAGCAGGTTCCATTTTTATTCAAGGTCTTTATTTTCTGTGGATAAAATCAGGATATAACTGATTCATCTCCTGTGTGGGTTGAGGACCAGCTTATAGATACAGTTGCTGTAAGGAGTCCTGTGAATATTTCAGTGACACAGAAATGCTGATTATCAATAATATCAGTGATAAACATTGAGGGAGTCAGCTGAAGAAGTTGAAGGCAAGACATTGTCACATTATTTTCTTATGATTAAAACAAATCTTTGACTTCCTTGTGCATGTGACACTTTTCAATTTTGTTGGAAAGAATAAGAGCTCTAAATGTGGTACTTGGTTGTCTAAGGAATTCTTGATGGAGACAGACTTCATAAGAAGTCTAACTTGTGTCACTCACTGTCTGAATTTTCACGTTAAGATCTTTAGAATATAATTTATTTATTCTTAATGTAACCCCAGACTGAATTCTCTCTGATTATCAAAGAAGAAATGTTACCTGAAAGTAGAAAATATCCCTTGGATTGCTTTAGGCTTCAGCATAAATTTTCTTGGCAATATTGGAGGTATAAGTATTTGCATATATACTCCTATTATTTCAAGTTCCCAGAGACTAAATGGTGAGGTGACTAGAAGCAGGAGGAAAAAATTATTCTTACATTGAAATGAGACTAACAATGGTTGTCAGTTCTTTCCAAGACTGAGTACCTGGTGTTCCCTGTGTACTTGCTAGACACATCTCTGAGTCTCTGCAAAGGAAGATCTTAACCTTTTAGCTACATGAAAATGATCCACAAACAACTATTTATATTCATATCCTTTCACAATTTACACCCCAGATCTCACTTTGAGTAACAGATACTACTTTTAAAGTATATATGGAATTAATTTTAAAGTAATACATGAAATTATTGTAAAAAGCAAGTTAAAAATGTTTTAGTTACATAATTTTTTTTCTGTGTGTGTTTAACACATGGAAGTTATAAAGGCAAGATTCATAGTAAGTTCACATGATTTGGTGATGTTCTTTCATTCATGAAAAGCAGTGTTGGTACAGGAAAGTGCATATTTTGAATAACTAGAATGGAGGGGGCAAAAGAATGGAGATTGGTGAACTTCAGGAGGGCACCTGAGTCTGAAGCCAAATCTTTCCTTCCTGCATGTAGGGAAAGGCCCATATTTGCATTTTCTAATCATAAGGTGGGACTTTCCAATGCTCTGATGAGTACTAAGACACTTCTTCAGGTAGATCAGAAATCAAGTTACCCTGGAGGAATTTTATTTTTGTTGTTAAGCAGATGTTCACGGGTTGTAATCTTTAATAAACATTGGCAGGGAAATATTATAGACAGAAATGCTTCCTGTCCATTCCAGCTAAGACTGGTTTGACAAGGCATTAGGAATGACTTAGAAAATTTCATAACTAGTTTGATGATAGGCTGTTAGGAAAATGTCATACTGAGGTCAGAAAGATGATTTTGAACTTCTGGGGACAGTCGGTTACCCAACCAGGCCAAATATGTTTAATTCCAGACACCTGAATCCCTAGGAGTGGCACATAAAGAATTACAAGACACGGTCTCTTCTTCAAAAGATGTTATAATTTATTTGGGAAAAAAGTTCAGAGATGGAGTAAAAATGAATGGAGCAAGCTGGGCTTGGTGGCACTCACCTGTAATCTCAGCAAATTGGGAGGCTGAGGCAGGAGGATCACAGGCTTGAGGCCAGCCTTGGCATCTTAACAAGACCCTCACCCACTTAATAAGACTCTGTCTCAAATTTAAAAAAATACAAAAAAAAAAAAGAAGCAAACAAACAAACAAAAAACTGGGGATGCAGTTTGGCGATAAAACCTGCTCTCCAAAACAAAACAAAACAAAACAAAACAAAACAAAACAAAACAAAAAAAAAAAATTGTGCAACAGGGTGATATATGTCAAGTGGTTAAGGGAAATTAGGAGGAATACAGATGAAAGGGAAACGTGTATATGAATTTTGAGTTACTTAATTTTAATCAACAAAACATTACTGATAACTTGGGGAAAAGAAAATTTATCTGAGGACGTTTAGGAACTCACAGAACTGTGTGGATATCTTGAGAATCTGGCTCAGAGACCTGGGGACACCAAATTTGGAAGACACAGAAATCAGGTACAGCCAGAAGTGGAGGTGCCAGGAATCCTGGGATTTGAAAAAGTCGTCAGGTGTCAGAACACTGTAAGCTGACGAAATTATGTACTTTTAAATACATCATTATGTTAGTTTTCTGATACCGCAATAAATATCAGAGATAAAAAATTATAGAGGAAAGGTTTTATTGACTCATACTTTGGGAGGTTTCAGTCCATGACTGACCCACCGGTCACATTGCTTTGGGCCTATCAGCCCTTTATGGCAGCAGCATGTGAGGAGGAGTCTTGCTTCCCTAGTGGCCTGGTGTGAAAAAGAGAGGCAAAGGCCAAGTTCACACAGTCTCCTTCAAGGGTGTGACCCCATTGTCCTAAGACCTCTTGCTAGGCCTCAACTGGTAAAGGTTCCTCACCTCCCAATTGCACCAAGGACTAGGGACCAAGCCGTTTTACATGTGAGTCTTTGGGGGACATTTAAGATTCAAACTGTTGCAACCATAGATGGAGTGATGATGTTCACAGCACACTTGGTATAATGCACAGATCATTGTGCTTAGCATGCAGTATATATGCATCAGGAAGAAGACCAAGTTGGAATGGTATGTGGGTCCAGTTCATGGAGGGCCTTGCTGAAGTTGCATCTGTATCTTACTGGCAATGCAATGTGATTGAAATGCTTAGGAACAGTAAAGCATGGGGAAAGTAAGGAGAGATGGCATAGGCATTCCAAATCATTCCTCTAAACAGATCAACTAAATATTCTTTGGTTGACTTCAAATACACACTTAAATAATATAAATTTTTGTACTTCCATTTGTTAACTGAGCAGCAATCTTGGACCTTCTCATTCAGGGACTAAGTTTCAAATTCTGTAAAATGATGTGCTAATTGCAAGGATATGATGAGATAATATATATAAAGCACCAAGCACACTTCTTGGCACATAATAATCCCTCACTGAATGTTCTATATTGTTATTTATTGTTCTTACACACTTTGGGATTCATGGTATCCCCATGTGACAGATAAAAGAATGACAATACTCCCAATCGTTTTCTGGACACAAGCTTTCACTCAATTTTTACCGCAAGCTTGTGAGGAAGTGCCATTTTCATCCCCACTTCTGCAAGACGAAATGGGGCCAGTGTCACCCACCTGGATAAGTAGTGGAGCTGGGATTCAAACTCTGATGAACTCCTGAGGTTTCATTCTTTTGACAATGACAAGCTGCCTGTAAGGAATGATTGCCACTTCAAAATTGCACTCAGCTGTCTTAAAATACTTCTGTTCTTCAAACGAAATATCTTACGTCAGTTCTAAATCTGTAAGACTTAGGGAATTAGAGTCTCATGCTGGATAATACTGCTGTGTGCTCTCAGCAATACTAAAACCTCAGACACATGGTTTTTCACCCCTGAGGCATCTGTATTTCACTGGTGGGTGGCTGAGTCTGCCGCCATCTATAAGGTGCTTTGGGAGCCCTCTGGATAAAGGATACTTATAAATGTAAGTCATGGTATTTCCTCAAAACATACTTGCTGTCACTACTGAATATATTAATTTATTATACCACCACCCAATAATTAGAAAGCATGTGTAGCAAGCATTATAGAATGCATACATTTCTGACTCTCAGCTGGTATTTTACAAGCTTTCAGTTGTTAACATGTGAATTTTAACTATTGTTCCTTACCAGAGGTAACTGATGGTAAAATAAAAATTTTTAAATCTAATTTTTCCCCCCAGAAATATAAAAAGATTTTCTTTTCTTTTTTTTTATTAAGCACTTTAATTGTTGAATGTAACCTTTTAAGGAAATTCTGATGTGAATGGATAGAGACGGAGCGAACCCTTCTGACTGGAAGTTGAACTCCTGCCAGCTCTGTATTTCTGAGAGAGATCTGAGACCTGGAGAAAAAATGGTCAAATTATAAAATATGATGTCTATTTGCTTTTACTTTGTTTCTTGAAGTGCATTATTCTTCTTCAGCCCTTAGCTGCATTGGAATAATATCAAAACTAACTTAGGGGCTGGAGTGGTGGCTCAGCGGTTACAGCACTTGCCCTGCATGTTCAAGGACCGAGTTCAAACCCCAGCACCATGTACACAATGAAGTGTTTGTTGGAGCAACAAAGGCCATGTGAAAAACTAAAAAACTAAATAAAATTAATATTCTCTTTCTCTCACTGTCCCTCTCTATTTAAAAAAAAACACTAACTTATATGTCTTCTGTAATACACAAAATATTTAGCTAAATAACCTAAACAGATCATTTACATTTAAGTGTGAATAAAACCTAAATCTCTTAGAGGTGATTTCTGAGCTTTTTCTTTTCTTTCTTTTTTTCAAGATTTGTACCAATCCTTGAAAACTTTTTCGCAGATGTGTGGAGAAATGAATAAAATTGAAGGGTTACACAGTCTGTTTTTCTAAGAAACTCATTTCATTGGATTGTGCATGCTGATTTTCTATTTTGAGATTCAATATTTGTAACATTTTCCTGGGTTGAAATGTTACTTTTATTCTGGAATTGTCATTGTATTAGATTATTTTTTCTTTACTTTTAATGTTTTTGGCAAGATCCAAATTTTCAAACTCCATTTGCTTGCCAGCTTTTGGTTTATTTTTAATTTACTTGCCTATGTAGTACAGGTTTGGGAGCCAGTGGTGTGGTAAAAGGAACACAGATTTCAAGTTCAGAAGTCCCCAGGTTCCCATCCTGTCTGATTCTGTTACAAACCAGAAAAGCTGGACCCTTATTGATCTTATCAGCATCTGTTTTTTCCATTTACAATATAAACACAATGGGGAATTGGAGAGAAATAAAAGAGATCATATATATAAAACTTCTAGATCACAGTTATACTAAATAGATGGTAGCTTATCCTCATTTTTCCATTCTGTAAGTAGACTACATGAAGGGAAGAAGGGTAGAATCACTGATTGAGAAGAGTAGGTCAGGAAGACTCACAGGCAGGTGGTATGTGAGGGGGGCTTTCCTTTTTTACCTAGAACCACCTTCTGATATCAAGGTGGGCCATGGGGGCAGGGAATCTTGTCATAAGAGAATCCCTGCTGCAAGTGTGTGACTTGGGAGGCAGATGCCCTCCTGGGTATTTGGGTACAAGGAAGTGATTGGGATATGCTCCTCTAGCAAAGCCTGTAGGGAATTGAGGGAAGAATGACCAGGCAGAGGTCTCTGCTGAATACAGGGATTTTTAGAGTTCACAATCACTCTGAACCAGAGCAGGGTGTCCAGGCCTTTATAATCCCCTCATTGATCAACCCCGGCTGACACAAGGAAGGGCCATGACTTGGCAAGGGTAGCACTCTTTAGTGGAGGACAATCTTAGGAGAGGTTTTAGCTATGAGCTCTATTACTTTGACAGGCTGAATTGTGTCCCATGAAAGATATTGCAGTCCTAACCACTGTTATCTGTGATTTTGACCTTACATGAGAAAAGGTCCTTGCAGATGACCCAATAAGGTCTTTAGGGGTGGACCTTATTTCAATTTGAATGGTGTCCTTATTAAAAGGGGAAACTGGACAGACACAGACATGGGGAGAAAAAAATAATGAGAAATGGGAAAAAATGCCATCTTCAAGCCAAGGAATGCTGGAGGCCATAGAAGCCAGGAGAGAAATATGGAACACATTTCTGTTCCTTATAGTCTTTAGAAAGAATTAATCCTGCTGACACCCCAGAGCTCATGTGAAAAAACAAATTTGTATTGTTTAAGTCACCCAGTTTAAGTCACTTCATTATGGCAGCCCTAGAAAACTAACACTATTGCCAATAAGCTGAGCAGCAGCACAGCCTGTGCCTCCATCCTGATGTGGGACCATGTGGTCCTGCATCACAGTGTCACTGAAGGAACTTCATGGCATCTGTGGGATGGAGAAGATCAGATTCCAGCTTGGACCAATGCTGAGTAATATTTTTCCAGTAACAAGAACATGACTCATCCTTCAACCTTCTGATGTCCACACACCTCCCTGCAATACAACACCCAGGCATATAAGGTAGTCTGGAGGCTATCTTCATAAACATAGAGACAGATGATCTGCACATGTTCAGGAAACTGATTTAATATCGTGTTTCTTCATGGAGTAGGATATCAAGGTGGGTTAGGATTGTTTGTGGGATTTTTACCACTCTCTCATTGCCACTTGAACAGTTTATTTGAGGAAATGAGATTTTAAAATAAATCAACAGTCCTGGCTATGAAGAAGGAAGGAGGTATCAAAAAAGGAGAAGGAAGTATCATCATATTGCTATGAGGAAATGCTGATGAGCAATTCCTTCAGAAAGGAGAGAAAGGAGAATGGATTCACACAGTTATAGATGGATATTTGCTAGGAGTCTGCTTCTGTAATATCTTTAGTTTTTTTTATAGCTTTTTTATACAGAGGGACAGTGAGAGAGAGAGAGAGAGAGAGAGAATCAATTTTGTTTAGTTTTTCATGTAGCTTTCGTTGCTCCAACACTTCACTGTGTACGTAGAGCTGGGGTTTGAACTCACATCCTCAAGCATGCTAGGCAAGCCCCATAACCACTGAACTACCTACCGCTCCAGCCTCTTTTATAGCTTTTTAAAGGCAGGAGATGTAACTATCTCTATAGTCTCAGCACAAAACAGAACAGATAAAATTGAAATACACACACACACACACACACACACATATATATTTATGAAGTAAGGTAGCAAAAGACACACATAACTTAGAGCTAGGAATATCTGAACTTGACTTGTGTGATCCTCTTGTCTTCTGCCTGCAACCTGTAGGTATTAGCTCTATTCTTCTTTCATCAATTTAACAGTGGGAGAGAAGGAATCCGTTATCTCACTCATACCAACAACTAAATTGTCATCAGTGTTTGAATCACAAAATCTTTATTTCTGGTCAGAGGCAGGAAGAAAACCATTTGATTTTTACTGAATTCCAGGTAAGTATTCCAAACTGAGGTTGAAATGATAATCATTGACTGGATATTGAAGTCAGGATTAAACCCTTCAGTACTTCTAAGTATTCATCTTTGGTTTGAATAAGAATTTATGCTAATTTAGGGAACCACATAACTTAGTGCAGAATGTCTCAAAATTCTATCTCTGCTACAAATCACACTATACAGCAGCAAAGTATCATGATTTGCACATAGTAGGAAATCAATCTATATCTGTGAAATGAAAATTTACTGATTTAGAATTAGTTATACTCCATGGTTTTCTAATTATGTCCTTGTACATTCAATTGTCATGTATAACTAAAAAAGAACAGGAGGAGGGAGGAAGGGAAGAGAAGGGGAAATACTGAGGGCTGAATTTGAAAAAGTTATACTCCATACTTTTAAAATTATGTCATGGTATATTCTAATGTCATGTATATCTAAAAAAGAACCAATTAAAAAAGAAGCAAAAAGAAAGAAAACTAATGCTGGAAAATAGAAACAGATGCCTGAAGGAGAATATATTAGTCTCCACTGATACTTTTCCAGAAGAGATTAGTCTCCTAGAGTTACTCTTCTCAGATCCTATCTGATTCTTTTTCACTGCTTTCAGTTAATGTCCTCTCGGAAGTCCAGAAGTGTTTGGAATTTACTTGCAGAAATAGGAGGGGCAGTATTTTGAGATTCCCTGCTCCCTTTGCTTCAGGTCAGGAAAGCTCTGAAATAAGTTACAGCGCACCACTTCTCTGAGGCATTAGGCTGGAGCTAAGATCAAGCTGGGCTTCCTTGGACCCTACTCTGATCCACCTACTCCCTGACTATAATCTCTGAGAATACTATCTTCATAAATTATTTGCATATGCATTTTCATCTCAAGTAAACTTAATCCCAGTTATTCCACATTATGAGGAGAGAAAAGCATACTCTTGATTCTGGGTCTCTCTCCCCATACTGCCCCATTTCTCTTCTCTCATTTTCAGCGAGTTTTGTAGTTTTGCTGCCTCTAATTGTCTCCTATATTTCCTTCCTCAAAATACTCAGGCTTCCATGCCAATCTCCATTGAAAATGTTTTCTTAATATTACCAGTAACCTCTATCTGGCCAAATTCAATGGCTTCCTCTTGCCCATATTTCACTGGGCTTCTCAGCAGTAGATAAGTCATCTAATGACTCTCTTCTCAGTGGAGCCCTCTCCTTTCTTGGTTTTTTTGACACCAGACTCTTCTAATAGTTTTTAAACCTTAGTAGTTATTTCATCTTAATTTTTGAGCATGTTCTCTCTTCTCTGATGGACTGTTGTATGTTTAAATATATCATGACTTACATCTTGGCCCCCCCTTTTAAATACATGATGAGGACTCCCCAATTTGTGACTCTTTCTCTGACTTCTCTCTTAAACTTGATTGACACGTCCAAGTGTGTATTGGACTTCTTTTTTTTTTTTTTAAAGAAAATGTTTTTAATAAAATATTCAATACAGTATTTCTCTGTGGGGGTTGGGGCTCATAAGAAGTGGGAAGATGAAGGGAGTGAATGTAACTACTGGAAATTCAGTCCTACTTGAGACAGGAATCAGCTTTTTTCCAAACACTCCTTGCCCAGTTCTGTCCAACAGGCTGCCAGAAGGATCAGGAAACCTCCAGAGTTGTCACGAAGGACAGAGTGGCTGAACTGAACTTGCCTAGAGACAGACCCACCTAAGAAGCTTGCCTTGTGCTTCTTACCCACCCTTCTTACCCACCCAGTGGCGTGACAAAAGGAGGAAGTTAGAATACAACGGGTATTTAACATGATTTTGGGTTTTCCCCTCCTATTCTACTTACATTTCCAAAGTGAGCCTTAAAAACAGAGATCTATGTTTTCACCAACTAAGCATTTCAAACTGACTCGGTCCTTGAACAAATTTTGTGTTCAAGGCCCATACCTTTTTTGGAATTCTTGTGTTTCATACTGAGAGAAATGAGTGCCCACCACTTCCCATGCATCACTTGAGCCTAACACTGCAGATTCTGCACATGTGAAACAAGCGTAAGCCACAAATCCTCCGCGTTGTGTGTTACCGTTTACTAATACAGAAAACGCAGTTTCTTGAATAGGAATGCCTTTCAGTGCATCAACACATAGCCATGTCGTTGTGCTCCAGCTGTGGTTCAGCGTGACAGTGCCCAGGGTATCAACCATTCAAGCACAGTAAAACCTCGGTCTCAGTCTCGAGGTGGTTCTGCTGTCAGGATTCCCACGGGTTCTGGTTTCCTTCAGGGGTCATAAACTGCACCTTTGGGACAATGAGGAAGGAATTGTTCCTTCGGATGGAGTTGTTCCTCCTCATGGAGTTGTTTCTGCTCATGGAATTGCGCTTCCTCAGAGAGTTTTGATGGGACAGTTCACTCTTTTGGACGGTCTGAATGAGGATGGAAGGCTTCTCATCCAGTTCCCGGCACTGCATCGTGGAGCTGCCACCTTAACAGTGTTGCCAAATTTGGAGTAATCCACAGAATACTCTCCCTCCTCCTCTGCCACAAAAGACACAAAACGGTGGCCCCCCTGGATTTCCTCCGCGATGTAGGAGGTGTGTGCTTGCGTGGTGATGCCGGTAAAGTCTACCACTCCTTCCAGAATAACAATGACCTCCAGGTCTGGGTTGGGGAGGTCAGAAGCCGAGGTATCGTACAGGTGGCTGCGCTTGTCAATCACGTGGCAGATGATCAAAGGAGCCACCAGGAAGACGTTGTTGCTTTCTATGGGGTTATCAACAAGACGGTCCAGTTGGTGAATAGGCACCACCTCCCCTTTGGGTGTAGTTGTCTTCCTCACCACTTGGATGCGCACTGAGGTGCTGATGATTATGCTTTTCCTCAAGTCACCCACTCGGAACATGAAGCACAGCTTGCCATTTCGGACAGCAATCACAGCACGGTGGCTGAAAATCAAAGTCTCTGCCCTTCTGTGAGCCTGAGACGTTTTCATGAAAATGCGGCCTAACATGACTACATTGACGAGCAAACCCACAATGTCCTGGAGAATCAAAACCGTGATGGCCAGAGGGCATTCCTCTGTCATCATCCTCCCTCCAAACCCAATTGCCACTTTATCCTCAATGGAGAAGAGAAAAACAGAGGTGAAAGACCTGACATTCCACTTTTGTCCATGTAAAAGTAGATGTCCCCGTAGGCAAAGGCCACCAACCACCACATTATAGGGAAGAGCAGCCAGAGACTCGCGGCTGCAGGCACCGCGGCTCGACCGCCTGGCACACGCAGGCCGACCCTGGGCAGGTACCTCTCTCTCCCATCCCAGCGCGAGGTAGCAGGGGCTGCCAAAGCCGGAGGGACTGGTCCAAGGGATGCTTGTCCTCAGAAGAGTTAAAATAATAAAAGGTGCAATTGAATCTAAAAGCGGGAGGGCTAGAGGAAGGGGGTTGGGTGTAAATCTTCTTCTCCCCCGGCTCAGCTCAACTCTTGGCTGCTGCAGTGGGCGGAGGAGCACTGGGGGAGCAGAGCTTGGTGGTGATACTCCCCAAATCGGCCTCCCAGTTAGGGCTTTGACGTGCCAGACCTCCGAGGCCAAGGTTGTCGCAGAGATGGGGATGGGAGGGCTGTTCTGGACTTCTTGACTTGTGCATTTAATATACATCTCTAACTGAAATGTCCGCAAGAGAACTATTGTTTCTTCATGCTAACATCCATTTAATGGTAACAATGCAATGTTCTTTCTTCATTCACCCTTTCAGGTCTTAGTTTGTTGCCCAAACTAACTAGAAAGAGAAATCATCTCCCATTTTTCTCTCCTGCCTTCCCCACCACATCTGATTGATTATGTCACTACATTATATTTTAAATCTGAACTTTTTCTCTTCATCACCCTTGCTACAATCCAATTACAGTCCTCATCTTTATCACCCAAATTACTGAATTAATCTATTAGCTGATTCTTACTCTTTTTCATCCGTATGCCCTTTCCTCACTTTCCTAATTCATCTTTCTAACACATAATTGGGTCACACCATTCTCCTTCTTAAACCCCTCCATAGCTTCTTTAGCACTTAGAATAAAACCCAGAAGACTTGCCATAATTTGCAGCCCTTGCTTGCCTTTCAGATTCTTCTCAATGTCCTTAGATTCAGCCATTGTAGTGCTCTTTCTTTACCAGCCATGGCAAGTCATAAAGCCTTGTGCTTATGATTCTTTCACCAAGAATATTCTGATCCTACATCTTTTCAAGAATGACCCTACAATCTGTGTGAAGTAGTCATTTTAGGAAAACTCCTCTTCTCCAAAGTAAAACTGAGTCACACATAAACTCTACATCTGAACAGCTGTCATCAATAGTCTAAAAAGTTCAGAGCAATTCCAACCCACCTAGAATGGACTCTAGCTTCTGGTCTGCTCTTGAAACTCCAAGACTGATTTTATTATATGGACTTTTCCAGATTGCGGGCCCTTACAAGTTACTGTAAGGCTAAACTTTCACCTATTGCCAAACAAATCAGTTCTAACTTAGTGTGAGCTTCTGAAAGGTGGAAGCTATGAATCAGTCCTTTCAACAACTCACAGAGTGTATGGCACCACCTTGTACAGCATTCAGTGAATCATTGCTGCATGACACAAGGACCAGTGAGGATTTGATTCTGGTATTAGCTTGGGAATTTAGGCAGATTTCATAACTACTGTGTATAATTTCCTTGATATCAAATTTGTATGATTGTAGTGACATTAGAATGAGTAGATAATAAAGACCTATAAGCATGGTATATAACGGGCATTAATAATATCTACTTTCCCTTCTTTATATCTCATCTTTTCAATCTCTCTTCCCTACTGGAGATTTATCTATTCTGAAATCTTAACCCTGAACATAGGACCTAAGCATGTTTCTTCTTTTCTCATTCCTCTCCCTAACACTTTCTTTCTTCTCTACCATCTCTGTTTTAGCCTTTATCTTTATCATCACTTTTTTATCTTTTCTATCCTTTTATTCTCAATATTCAACCAACTATGTTTTCTCCTTTGCCTTTTTTTGAAGTTTGGCATGAACACCTAGTTCCTTTAACTTATCCATACAGAGGAAGTAGAGACTGCTCTTTAGTCAAATCTAAGAACCAGTTCTCTATTGCTGGAGCTTATCTTCTGTGCCCCACTGAGACAAAAGTGCTTCCCAAGCTCATGAGACCCAAGTGTTCAAATATTAATAGGAAAAATCAGCAAGGCAAGTTTGGGTGTGAGACTAGCAGGTCTGCTGGAACTCTCTTCTATGGGGAGCCTATGGGAGGGCTGACATTTAGCCTGCCTCCACATGGAGATGCAGATGGCTGCTAAGCCTATTTCAGTGAACATATGAGGAAGGGGGTGGTGATGACTGGCAGAGCAGAGCCACAGTTTCTATCCATGGCACCAAGATGCCAAGATCCAAAGACAATTAAAAATGGATAACTTGAGGGAAGGCACACAGGGATACAGTTTGAGCCTTATTAAAACACATTAAAAAAACTTTTTTTTAAAGAAGAAGGAAATTTTCAGATTTTATTTTAGGATAAAAAACCAGAAATATTCCTTAAGATTGACATCTTCTAAATAGGGTCAGTGGGAGCATGGTTATGTAAATATACATCCAATCAAATTTCCTATTGTATTTTCCTTTAAAATGTCAATAAGTTTGTAATACTGCCAAGCTCAAAAAGAACAGATTGAAATACCCAATATTATAAATTCAAATTTTTCCATTGAAATGGCATTTAAATTTCCTTCCCTAGGATGCCCTTGGGGGTCATTGCCTTTAGATACTTTCTGGTTTTCATTTTTTATAATTTTGAGTGGTGAGTTCTAGAACAAGTACTTAAATAGATTTGATGAGAAATCACCTGGGGTTCCTCAGTAAAACTTCAAACTAGGGATGGTATCCATATGTGAAGATGACATGACTGTAAGCTAAAAATCATTTATTATTTTCTTATAATGCATTGAGAACCAGAAAAAGTCTGTCACTCAGTTCATGTTATTCATGTACTTGGCATTTATAAAAAAAATGCTGTTCTATTATTGTTGGCCCTTACCATTATATGGCTTACTAGCTCATCTTTATAGCATTATGTTTAAGAGCTTAAGCTCAAGTCTTGGGTTTTGTTTTAAATCCCCTCCCATCCACTATTTATGAGCTGAGTGACTTTGTACAAATTACCTCATTGCTTTGAACCTCAGCATATTAATCCACAGGATGGGAATGTTAATATTTACTACCTAAGATCTCTCTTTCTGAGACTGATATATGATTCAGCATGTAAAGAATTGAGTGTACTTGTAAGAGGAGAGTGTAGGAATTTTCAGCCCTCATACACCCACAGAAACCATACCCAGATAACAGCTTGGATATCTAATGAAGTTCCCTGAAACCTGGTGGGAAAATAATCTGAGAACAGATGCATTTAAGAGGACAAAAGGAACATTTCACTTTACTATATCACACCTCCTCTGAGTAGAATAGCTCAGCACAAGAGAGAGACACCCCACCAATCTGTAATTTTACCTGTAGGGAAAAGAGAGAGTATGCTAAATTCCTGGTTTCTGCAGCTAGGTTGGATGCTGCCAAACAGGATTACTTCTTTCTTGCTGAGGGCTTCAGCATGGCTGAATTATCTGTGGCCAGCTAGGAGAAGCAAAAACAGTTGGGAACTCATAGCATTCAGAATATGAAAAGGAACAAAGGGCTGTGATTTCTGTTAAAGGCCTCACGGATCCACTACAAACATTCAAAGATGAATTAATGCTGACCCATCGGGAACACTTCTAAATTCACTTTAGGAAGCCAGCATTAGCCTTATACCAAAGTTAAACTTTGACACTATCAGAAAATTGTGCTAATATCTCTGGTGAATATAGAGGCAAAAACTCCCAATAAAATAATAGCAAACTGAGTTCGATAGCACATATACTGTGATCCAATAGGATGTATTTCTGGAATACAAGGATGGTTCAACATACACATATGCAATAAACCACATTAACAGATTACAAGGCAGAAATTATATGATTATATCAATAGAAGCAGAAAAAGTCTTTGGAAAAATTCAGCATTCTTTCATAAGAAAAGTCAATAAATTAGATATAGTAGGAATGTAACCCAACATAGTAAAACCATATATTATAAGTCCACAATTAACAGAATATCTAACAATGAAAACCTGAAAACTTTCCCTTTAAAATTAGTATTAATACCAAGATACTTATCTTCATCATTTATATTCGATCTATAAACCAAACAACAAAACCACAAATAAGCCAACCAATAAATGGTCTACGGATCTAAAAAGAAATTTCTCACCAGAGGAAGTTCAGAAAACCCATAAATATGTGAGAAAATGCTGTATACCATTAGCAATAAGAGAAATGCAAAACAATACTTCAATGAGATTCCACCTCACTCCTATTAGAGTGGCAAAAATGAAGAATACGAACACCGACAGATGCTGGAGAGGCTGTGGGAAAAGTGGAACACTGTCACATTGCTGGTGGGACTGCAAACTGGTTCAGCCACTCTGTAAAGCAGTGTGGAGACTACTCAGAAAATTAGGACGGAACCACCTTACAATCCAGCTATCACACTTCTGGATATTTTCCCAAAAGAGTTAGAATCAGCCTATTATAGAGATATGGCTTCATCAATGTTTATAGCAGCTCAATTTACTATAGCTAGACTATAGAACCAACACAGATGCCTCTCACTGGATGAGTGGATTCAAAAACTGTGGTACATATATACAGTGGAATACTACTCAGCTATTAGAGAAAATGATATTATAGCTTTTGCAACCAAATGGATGGAGATGGAAAAAATTATTTTGAGTGAAGTATCCCAATCTCAGAGACTCAAGGTCTGAAGGTTGTCTCTCATTTGTTGAAGCTAGAATACAACAAGAAAAAGTATGATAGATGGCTAAGCTAATAATAACCTCAACATGTATGAATTTTTACAC
>PVKS010038036.1:0-18212 GCA_004027875.1 Aplodontia rufa
AAAGAGAGAGATATTGCATCTAGTTAAAAATGATCAGGGAATTCTGGGTACCAGATGTTTTTTGCTTAATATTGCAAAATGCCTTTTATTAGATTACACTGAGCACTTACTAACTACAGTTAAACTGCTTTGCAGAGAAATCCAATGGGAACTGTGCCCTAAATAGCTTTCCTATTTTTTCCCTTCTTTCCTCTCCCTTTTTTTTTTAGTGCACAATCTCTAATTTCTATCTGCTTGTTCATGCTTGTGTGTGTGTGTGTGTGTGTGTGTGTGTGTGTGTGTGAAGCTAGATGCATCAGTTGAGAGAGGGATAGTAGATATGAAATTATCAAGGGCTATTACACACTGGCCTGGAATAATTTAGCATCACACTGAAATCTGGTCTCTTTGGCCAAAGAACTTGGCCAAGGTGTTAATGAAACAGTAATGACAGAGAGCAAAGGTGTTTATTTTCATACGCACTCAGGCAGAAGCAGCTTTGACACAGAGCATCCCTGATGGCTGTGGCCTCCTCTGATGCAGCCAGACTTGGATGAGAGCTACTTCTCGGTGTAGCACCCTTGTCTCCTCTCTCATCGCTGCACACTGCTGCTGGAATGTTGCAGAGACCCACTGTCCCCAGGCAATGGCTTCCCTAGGAGACCTGATATGGACAGAACTAGGGAGACTTACATTTCATTCCCGAAACCACATTCTTCCCAGGAAAGTGGGCCTCTGATCAGCTCTTCCTATTCTTTAAACCAATTGGAGCCCTTGATTTACAGCTTTGCTAATTTAATATCTGATAAATAGGGCCCTGCGGTTGTCATTTATAGCTGGACATGCTTGTTTTTACTGAACATGAACTGCTGGACTTCTCTGGGCAATAAATGTCTTATCCTGTATTGTGCAATATGTCACATGAAATAAATGACCCAACCGAGTGGCTCTTGGTCTTTTCCTACCATGTTGGCCAGAGAACTGTTCAGTCAGAAGTATTTTCTGAGCAAAGGAGAAGGAATAATCTGCTCCGCTGTCTTTGCCAGTAACCAGCGACTTGCCCTCTTTCTGGGAAGAGGGAGAGGCCTCTCGGAGCAGAACCCGCTGATCCTGAGAGGTGAGCAACAGCTCGATGGGCATGCAGCTGGCGTGGCTTACTTCAGAGGGCCTGTGTGTTCCGTTCACATGGTCTCATCTCCGGCGAGCTGTTCACAGCTGCACGCAGCTAGCCACAGGGATGATGCGTATGGAAGCACCGTGAAACATTAAGCCCTTGTGTGCCTGTGAGTACTGTCACTCTCATTAGATCACGCCACCACTATTGGAGAGCAGATGCCATCGTCCCTTCACTTGGAGAGCAGATCACACGTGAATTTTCGGGGGCACCTGTTGGTCTCGCATCTCTGAGGAGGTCAGTAAAGTTCTAGAGTCTCAGACGCTCAGGGGTGCAGCCAAGCACACCTGACAGAAGCATCTTCAGAGTCAGCGCTGGGAGGAGCCTGGCAGATGGCTCTGCGGCTTCCTGAGAATCACTCTTCAAGCAGACGGCTCCACGGAATAACCGGCACAGTAATTTAATGAATCTACATTTCACAATTGAAGTGATAAGGATGAAACATTTTAAAATAACCAAAAGGTAGATACACCAAAGAAGCCTGATGAAACAGTAATGAACGTAGTGTAGCACATTATCTTTGCTTCTGCACATCCAAAAAGCGCAATGAACTAAAACATTGCATTAGGCCAAGAATAAAGCTAAAAATTAAATTGGTTCAGAAAGACGTAGGTAGTGTTTTACGCACTAGAATGCACTAAATGTGGTTATTCAATCTCATTCTCCACCTCAGATGTGCACTCTTAAAAGGAGAACAGGGCTCCCAGGGAAACGGGAGAGGAAGGAACAGCTCTGCCCTGATCAGTTTACCTGGTGTCTGAAAGTAAGGCTTGACTCATGCTAATGTTGGGTTTGGTTTTTTGTTTTTTTGTTTTTTTGTTTTTACTGTGAAATTGCTTTCATTTTCCAACATTTAAGTGCAGCAAATGTCAATAAACATGAAATATGAGTAACTTTGTAAAAGATGGAAAACAGACCTAATAAAGAAAACATACTCAAAAAATATAATACTGCCCCTTCCAATCAATAAATAAAGACAAGCATTTCATACACTAATGCATTTATCTATGACAATTATAAATTAGTCGCTTGCCAGAAAATACATTTCTTAGCACAAGTGCCATTATTTAAAGTTGTCTATTTAATGCACACTTAGTGATTTCCTCATCCAAAGCTCCTCTGCATAATTAGACAACATCCATTCTTAAAAACTAAAGTAGATGCCAAAAAAGCAATGCATAAAGCGTGACATTTTACAAATTTGCATGGTCAAAAGTTATGTGTGGTTTCAAGATGAAAGAAATTGCAGAAAGATGGCTGCACCACGGCGGCCCCGTTCCACTGCGTGCGTGCCCCGCATGAGCTGCACCGGTGCGAGCTGTTGCGTCACCCTGCCCTGGAGGCTGTGGGTGCGCTTTCCAGGGTGATTCTGTCGACAGGGCTTGCCGACCGGCCCTGCTCATCCCGTCTTGGGTCCCTGCATCATTTGCTTTTGAGGGCAGCCTGCTGTCCTCCAGTATGGTCCAGCCTTCCTCCTGCCCAACAGTGCCCTGACTGACCCCCACTTCTGGCCGGTACTGCTGTTATCCACAGGACCGGACTCATGCTTTGGGTAAAGTCCTCTGCACTCCACTCTCTCATCCCTTTGATTTCCCCACGGTCCCTTGCCAGCACCCCTACTGATTTTGTGCTGTGATTCCATCTCTGAAGTCCTGAGGGCCTCGCCACTGTGCTTGTTCGCCAACAGGACTGCAGCTGCAGGACGCACAGTGTTTAGAGAGAGCGGGGCAGACGTTAGCACGTGGTCCCAGAAGCACTCAGGCAGCAAGGACTCATGGTCCAGCAACAGCACCCTTGTGATGCCCAAGGTTGTCCTGCCACTCTTTCCCAAGGGATCCTGCTGCCCACCTGGAGATGGTAAGTGAGAGAAGCTGAGATGCTTGAAGAACTCAGAGGTTTAATTAACACACTGCCCAGGTGTATAACCAGCTGAGATTTGACCCAAAATATAATTTTCCTTTTGTTCCTGTTCTCCAGATGTTTCTGCAACATGGGAAACGAATCATTAGCAAGAGCTCCCTAATCTTTCTTATCACAGGTGAAGCTCCAAGGTTGGGGAGCTAAAAAAGGAGGTGGATACTTTGAGGGACTGGTGGCTGCATCAGCAGGGCTGGGAGGAGGGGACGAGAGAACCCACTGGGGTTAGCTGCCCTTCCAGCTTTCAGACACACCTCCAACCAGCTTCTTGGCTAACCCAGAACCGAACGCCAGTTGCCTTCACAGATCCTTGTCCTTGAAGACAGTGTGGCTCTGGCCTCCTGCTTAAGCAGAGCAGATCTTGGGATTGCAGTTGGGTTGCTGTGTTCAGTTCAGGACCAGGGCTAAGACGCCGTCCTGGCCTGGGGTGAGGGCAAGGTTGGGATTTATCCTGACCATAATCAGGAGGTGTAAGAAGGGACCCTCAGTGCTCATCCCCTCCCTGTTGATTTCTGTACCTCACCTAGATCTGCAAGTCCACAGCCTAAGGATGTTAGAGCAGGAAGAGTTGGAAGAGACTGGGTCCTGAAACTACCCAACAGCTGTTTTTCTCTGTAGTGAAATCTCTTGCTTGCATATGTAGCCAAAAGTACCTTCAGCGCTCTAAGTCTACAGGAAGCATGGGAGGAGTAACAGATGAAGAGGGAGAGGTTCCTCTTAGAGCACCCAGTGACCCAGAAAGGCCACAGAGGGCAGCAGGCGGGAGTTTCCCTGTGCTCCCTCAGAACCTCTCCCTGGCCTCTCAGGTGGCAGCTAAGCCCTGCAAGTGGAGTGAGGAGCACTCCTGCGCTTATCCTGGGGACGGTGGCATGGCCACACACAGCCTGTCACTAAAGACAAATTACGTCTTTCCAATTTGTAAAAGTATTAGTGCAAGTAATTTCCACATAATGAGGAAAAGCTCATCAGAATAAAACAGTAGATCGGAAGTAGAAAAATAGCTCTCTATTTGGAATTGGTTTGTGCAAACTTTGTAAAGGAGGTAAATTTCCCAAAGCTCCCTAGAAAAATGGCACCATTCCCGCATTTACCACCCATTCATCTGCTGTAGATTATAAACTCTGCAAGGGTTGGCAGGTGTTTCGTGATGAGTTTGTGCTGCACTGAGCAGAAGGACACTCAACAGCGGCCTCTCTTCCTAAGCACTCTGCTTCTTACCTGCTTAGGGACAATGACTTCAAAACCTTCAGCTGATTCCTGGCTTTTTGTATTTACTTGCTCTGACTCTGTTCTGACAACAGCTTGCTGCTCTTAGGCTGAGCGATGAGTGACAGCTCCAGGATGAGCGTCGCACACTAATTCTCCAGTTCTGTGCTCCACCGGGGACTCTGTCTCTTGGCAGTGAATTGTCAGATTGACAGTGTGTGCTGAGAGAACCACTGGGGCTTCCCAAGACACAACAGTGAGAACTCCATGGGGACAGGGACCAGGATTCTCCAGCCTTCTGAGGGACCAGGTGCTGCTGGGGAGCTCCTAGTGAGCCTCTGCTAGAAGGAAGGGAGTGTAAGTAGGAGGCACTCCGCTCAAGCACAGGCGCACCTGTGAAGTCGGAACTTCAGATTCACCGCCCCTGCCAGAGAACTGTGTCCCACAAATCACTCAGAGTGTGGCCAGGCACGCTATCCAGAGGAAGCTCCGTGCTAAGTGTGCCCTTCCACAGGCAGCAGACTGATGACTTCATTCTGTGATTTTATGTAGAGAAACCTAATACGGAGAGACTCAGATTCCCAGCCACCGTGTTTCTCCCACATTATGGGCCTTGCCACAAGTTAAGGACATCCTCCCTCTGTTCCCTTCCCAGAGTACACTGAGCCTGGAGAGCCCTGGGAAGTTTTGCCTAAAGCAGAATGAAACACTCTATTTGCTTTGGAAATTGGGGACAAAACTGCAGTTCTGTCGTGTGTTTCAATACTCTGAGCCAATCCTAGAATCATATTATTTCCATATGCTCTGGGGTTTTTCACTAACAAACCCATGTAACCCGGTAAGACAGGAACTCAGAAGAGAACGTGCTGTCCAGAGAGAAGACGTGCCTTCTCCCACCTCTAATCTTAGCACCTGTGCGACCTTGAACAAGGCTTTTAGCCTCTTAGTGTCCGGTGAATAAATGACCTCAAATCTACTAGGCACAAAAACTTACTCTTCCTCTTTGAATCTAAATGAAGTTGAGCTTAGAACAAAAGACTAGGCTGGAGAGAAATGCACTCCCCGACTTTGCTCCCTGCACTGGGTGATTGTGGAAGAGTCCCCACCAGCCTGAGGCTCTGCATCTACCCAGAGCGATGGCCAGGTGGTGCATGCCTTTGGAAAGCTTTGCTCTGTGCTTCCAAGCTCATGAGTGATGAGAGACTCCAAGAAGTGTGAGGGAACAGCATCCAGAGCCACTAGCCACTGCTACCCTGAATCCTCGCCCTGTCAGCAGTGATACCAGGACTCTAAGTCGCCCAGCCAGACACCCTGAGGCCATTTGACCCCCTCCTGGTCAGGACCTGCTGTCCTCCAGCCTCTCTCAAAGTCCTCATTTCTCTGTGTGTTTCTTCATGCACATCTCAGAAGAGGCAGGACAAGAGCCCTCTACAGCCTGGTCTCCCATTGCCCACGCCCCTCTCTGCTAGAAAGAGAATGGGCAGGGATTTTGATCTTTGCTTCAAATAGCAACTAGCATATACTAATTTGCAATAAAAAGTTTGTGAAGAATGAGTGAAGACCACCAGCAACCTGGGGCCACAATACCCAGAGAGATTTTGGAATAGTTGTGAGGAACAACATGACTGAAGGTCATAATGACCTTCCCCATGAGAGCTGCACTCTGACCTGACTTCTAACGCGAGAGCTCCTTAGTCTCCCCCTGCTCCTTGCCGGCCTCCGCCTACTGGCGTTTAGCGCTCACCAGGTGCTTGCTGAGTGCATACTGTGGCTCAAATCATCACACTTGGCCATCACAGTGAAACCCAAGAATGGAGCTGTGATCCCAGGATGATGGACAAGCCAGAGGCATCGGGAGGGGAAGGGAGGCACTGGCCTGATAGCCGGAGAGGCTGGAGGGAGGCTAAGCCAGGCTTCCTCCTACGACTTTATAGACTCTTTCAAAACCAGTGGGAAGAGCTCAAGGTTCCCCCTGCCTATAGTTATGCCAAGCTTTCTAACTCATCACAGATCAAAGAGAGTGTGCGGGATGCCTAAATGATGGAAAAATTCAAATTTCCTCCAAATCTTGCCCTGACAGCAACTCCATAAGTAAATATAATGTGCTTAATGGAATCTAAAATGTGCTTCTCAAATTTCAATGCCAGGTCCCAGGGAGTACAGATTATGTATGAACATGAATATTTGTAGCATTTTTACTCCTCTGGATTTCCAAGTATGATTTTTATTGTTTGTTATGTATTAAACTTTTGAATACCCAAGTGGTTTTTTAAAAGCTTATATTAAAAATCCCAACTTTTGGATGGATAGCCAAATTGAATCTGAACCCTGAAACAGCTGAGCCATGTAAGATGAGTTATTTTCTCAAACAATCTCATTGAATACACAAGGAGTTCTATTTTGTAGAAGGCAATTTTAGTGAAATGCTCAGGAACCAGCATTCTTTAATTATCTTGACATTGCCCTGCTGTAAAGGAAAGGATTAGGAAAGTTGGAAGAAGAGAAAGAAGGCAAGTGGTTGGACAGAATACTGAGTAAAAGAGTCTGCTCCTAATTCCTTTTGGAAATAGTCTACATATGAATAATAAATGAATGAATGATCAGGAAAGGACAAATGAAAAGAAAAAGGAGCAGGTCACAGAGGAGGGGAGAGCTGAGAGGGCCAGGAGAGGACTACAGGAGAGCTCTGGGGCTCAGCTCGACCTGGGGAGACCAAGCCAGGAGGAAGCCTTGTGCTCCTGTACCCCAAGGCTGCCATGTTCTAAGAACAGACGGTGGAGTGAGAGGGGATGAGTAGGGAGAAAAGGAGTGAATCCAACAGGGGTTTAGGAAAGAGCAGGTTTGGAGACTGCTGGGATTTCCTGGTTTTCATCCTAATGGAAAGGAGAGGCTCTGTTAGGCAGATAACTAGGAAACCAGTCTGCAAATTCCAGCACGTGAAAGCTGGACAGCATTGGGGTGGTTGAAGCCTTGTTCCGCAGGCCTCCCCGACCCTTCCAGGCCCGTACCCTGTCTTCCAGCTTCCCTAGGGGCCCCCCTCAGCATCCCAGCTACGGCCAGTCCTTCCCTAGTTCCACTCATCACTTTTTCCGGCACAGTCACGCTGACTTGAGGTTCTTGAGCATGGCTTCTCCTGCTTTTTAGAAAACCCTTCACGTGAGACTGCGAAATCTGTGAGAACGAAATGTTGTGTGTCTCTTTCATCACCTCCCAGTGCCCAGCACAATGCCTGGCACACGTTAGCCATTCAATGAGCTCTGATACCACAGAGTGCTGGTAACACAAGGACTACCACACAAGAACAACTTATATCTTTTTTAATCATCATTATTCACAACATATGTAATGGGGAGAAGATGAACTGGATCTTACACCACCTCCCGTTCCTATGCCTGTATCAGAAGGCACTCTACCCACGTAAGAGGAAAGAAGGAAAAGGGGAAGAAAGTGAATGGGAGGACAACTTAAAGTCATTGAAATATCATCAAACAGCAAATGAAATTTACAGAATAGTGCCAGCTGTAATACATCTCAGAAGAAAAATGGAATCGTGTGTTTTAGATGCTGATGGGAAAATCTGCCAACTTGAAATTCTGTACCCACCTAAAATATCACACACAATTAAGAACAAACATTTTCACATGTGCAGAGATTAGGGAATTACAGTACTCACTGACTCAGTGAAAGAACTACTAAAGGATGAACTTCAAACAGCATGAAATGGAATGCACACAATGAAGAGCTGAGCACACAGCAGGTTCCGTAAGCAAATGGGCACGTAGGCAGATCTGAACAAGGACTGGCGATAGACAGCAGAACGTCCGACCTGGCAAGGTGAGCTCAGGACAGAACCGAAATGCCAAAAGCAAAAGCTGGAGGCAGAAGGGGGTGGTTAGGAGCTAAAGCTTTCTAAGTTCCCTCATCTCATTCAGGGGCTGGGTAGAGCAAGAATTAACTATGTTCTGATAACTCATTTCATTGCTAATGTCTTACTGCTTAAAATAGATCTGGGGCAACTATGACAAACTTTTAGCATTTGTTAGTGCTCCATGCATTGCCTCATGGGTGTTTATTGCACTGCCTCTGTGGTTTTCTCTATTTTCAATTTTGTATAATTAAAAAAAATCCTTTGCACATTAACTGAAAGGCAAATTAAGTCTTCTAGACAATTATTTCACACCTTCCTCCCTCCACAAACTTTCAACACCTTCTCCCTCGTTCTCTCTGTCTCTCAGCCGGTGACCTTGTTTCTTACTCTATTGAGAAGGCTGAAGCCACCCAAGGAAGAAAGTTTGCGACTGCCCCTTAGCATGCCCTTGCCCACCAGCAAGGTCCAGGCTGCAGGGCAGACCAGGTCCCCTGCCTCTGGTACACACAGACCACCTTGCCTGACCGGGTCAGTGCACCAACACCATCCCCTCCTCCTCTGCATCCTTCTCCAGAAGGTGCAAACACTACTACCTCCCGCTGAAAACAAAGACACCAACCACACCTCCCCACCTGCCACTAGTCCCTTTCTCCTCTGCCCTGTGCAGCAAACTCCTCACCAGCTTTCTCCCACAGCCCTCCCCAGCTTTCCGTTTAGGCACACAGAGTTGGCCCGCTATCACCAGGGCTCACTCTGTCCGCCACCCACTGAGCCTGCTCTCCCTGGTCACTGGCTAACCCCAAATCTCAGCCTCAGCCTGACCCAATTCAATGTACTGTAACCCCGTGCACCACATACCTCTGGCAGAGTGGCTTTTGGCTTTCCATGCCCTCCACAATGCCAGGCAGAGTCAGCACACCTTCTCTCCACCCTCCCCGACTCTCCTGTGCCTCTGTCCCCTCCACAGACCATCTTGCTCTCTCACTGGCCAATGAACTCCAGAGATCTTTACTGAGCAGTCTTGTCACCTGCGCTTCTCCTAAGCAACCGTTCCCAAGCCCAAGGCCTAGATGTCTGCTTGATGATTTCCAAGTGTGTGATACTAGCACCAACTGTTCCCCTGCACTCTGGTCCCCAAACTCCAGCTAGTTCTGCCCCCTTGGTACCCAAAGCTGCCACTCTGCTCATCCTGTAACCTTCTCCCTGGCAGCCTCTGAACCTGGCCAGCCAGTGATTCAGGCTGCACACAGGTAGTCTTTAACACTTCTTCATGATCCCACCAGCTGGGCCAGGCTCCCCTCCCAGCATCTCCAATCTGTTCCTGCTTCCTGTCTACCATGAGGTTCCAAATCCAGTGACCGCCATGTCTGTTGGTATCCTTCCATCCTGTCTTCTCCCTTCATCCTCCCCAGGTGCTTCAGATCTTTTCATGGCTTCTGGGCGCTCTAAAGCTCAGAATCCTGCAGGCCCTGCCTGGTCTAGCATCTCTAATTTTCCAGCCTTGTTTTCTACTCCTCTCCCTGTTACTTGGTCCCCTCCTTTGGCCTCATGAACTTTCAGGCCCCCTCCTTGAAAAGCTCCCCTTGTTTGGGCCTTAGATTTGCCCATGAATGCCCACACCCCTCATCCACCCAGTTAACTTCTTTTCACCCCCAGACCCCAAGCTCTGTTAGTTTTTGCATTTCATGTTGCCCTGGAAGACCGTCCCTTCCTTGATCCAGCCAGTGGTAGCCCGGTACTGTAGTAAGCATCTGGTGAATATGGGGCTGCTGCAGAGGACACAGGCTGCCCAAGCAGGCTGCGCCATCTGGTCTTGCTCAACACTGTATTCCCAGGGCCCCTCCTGGAGCCAGGCACACAATAGGTGATCAATAAACGTTTGTTCATTGGATAAGCAAATTTCTATTTATAGGTGCATAGATGGATACAGATGTCTAAGTAATATCCACCAAGATGTTAAGAGTATGATTAGATTTAGGACGCTTTTGCTCTTATTTTATGTTCTACACTGTATTGTTTGAAAGTTTTACAGTGAACAGGTTACGATCTTTATGAAAACAATGACTTTCAAAAAACAATAAATCCATTAAATGGCATTTATTCAGATAGGGTAAGTAGAAGTCATCGGAAGAGTTAGGGAGTTGGATGAAGGGAGAAAATGTGTACTTTAATTTAAATCTAATAAAACAGTAGAAAAATTTACTGTTCTTCCTTGGTTCATCTCTGCATCACTAATTCTGTGTTAGAGCTGGCCAAAGGAAAAATAGAATGTAATGCAGAAAAAGAGGGACCAAATTTTGTGCATTCAGCAGTGTGAACACTCAGGGATCCTCTGTCAGTCCCTTCTGGGAAATCCCACCAAGCAGTCTTGTCTTCTGCATAGCAGTGGGAAGTGCCCTGCTCTGGCCACCTGAGAGTCCCTGTGGAGCAATTTCCTGTTGCACATACTGTCTCTCACACATGCATGTACCACCCTGCACGTTCACTCACACATGTGTGCCTCCAGAACTCCCAACCCTCTTCCCACCCAATTCCCGAGATACCTGGTGCGTGACTCTTTCTCCCTGGAGGGTCTCAGGGACACCAGATCCACAGGTGTGTGCCTACCTTGCAGCTGTTTCAAGGACACAGACCCGGGCTTGTCCTCCTGAGTCCTGCAGAGACTGCCCCAAGAGACGGTTTGTCCCATAATTAGGAGAGAAACCCAGGGCTGAGAGCTGCTCCTTCCTACTCTGGAAGGAGGCTGCAGGGGCGAGGCTGAAGCTGCACCACCATTTTGAGACCAAAGCAAGCTGAACCAGGAGAAGGGCAGCCCAGAGCCCGTGACGCATGGTGGAGGCACTGGACCCTTGTCACTCTGCAGTGTGCAGATGTCTTACATGGTGCAATCCTGTACCCTCTTCTTAAGTCACTTTTAGCCTGGGGAACTTGCTCCCGTCAACTGAGTCTGGTGGGCTCTGTGTCTCCTCCATGCTGACCACTGCCATGCTTAGCAGGGTGTCTCCAACACAGCTGTCCTGCCTGAGGCAGATGAGGTGGACCAATGCATCCACACAACAGCTAGGTACTGACAGGGAGAAGTCCCACCTTGGAGAGGGGTCCCTCTCAGGGGTACCTTAGCAGGGGAGCTCTGCAGCCAGGCTCCACCTCTCCAAGACAGGAAGAGGAGGTCTGCAAGCAGAGACTTCCAGAGGCCTCTGCAAGCAGAAGGCAGGGGCAGAGGAGGCTCACATCCAGAACCCGCCCAGTACTGGGCACTGCACCAGGGTCTTCCCAGTCGTGACTCGACAGGGAGGAGAGGGGCAGCAGCGACCGGCCTCTCCACTATCCTCCCAAGAGGCCCAGAGCTGCCAGGCAGGACCACACTGCTGACTCATCTGCTGAGTTCTGCCAACAGGAGACCCAGGACCAGGTCCTTCCCCTGTGACTCTGCACCAATACCTCGAGGGCTCCACTGCCCAGGAGAGTCCAGTCTCCCTCATGGACTTGCAGGAATCAGAGAGAGACCCTCCGTCCCCATTGCTTACCGCAGAGGGAGAGAAAGGGGAGGCAGGAGTGTTGCCATTTTCACTTGGAAGCATCCTCATCTACAGCTGATCGCACCTTGTGATCAGGAAAGCAGAGGCGCCACACACCTGGGATGCTCATCGCCAGACCCAAGGTGAAACACCGCATCTGAGACAGGGGGCTTCTCCAAGAGCGTCTCAAGCTCAGCGGCAGAAGATTGCCCACACCCCAGACAAGCTCAAGGACAACACTTCTCAGATTTGCTAGCAACCCCTGACTTCTGTCGAGTTCACCCGCTCCTCCCTTGCCAATGCTCAGAGTTGGGAAAGCATTCTCTCGGGAAACCATCATGCCAGAGTAAAGAGAAAGCAAGGAAGACCCTGTCGTGCCCTGAGCTAAGCAACCGTGAACAGAGAGAACGTCCAACGCAGGCGTCTGAGCCTTTGTTCCGTGGCTCACCATCATGCCCCGTAGTTAAGGTGGTAAATTCAGGGGTTGTGGATTGCTGGTTGTAGGAATTTTTTCCTCCATAAAATACAGCGTACAAGGGTTATAAACACACAATACAGATCATCAGACTATAAAAAGGCATAACAATACAATATGATTCATTGCTGGCAGGGGCACAATATTTTGCTGGAAGATTAAAGACTATGTGACTTAAATAACTTTTATTGTAATGCTTTCAACAGATCTCCTAACAGAGAAAACAAACGGATTCTGCCTGGTAATATGACTGGTGAGTACTACCCAATAAAATTCCCTGGAGGGCTGTTCATCTCTCCCGTCCAGCAAACATGGTTCTACTTGGCAAATGTTTTTCAACCAGACCAGGCGGTTTCTGGGCTTAGTGATAATATACCAGTCTCATAGGATGTGCTAGCATTTGGCTAAATATAGCACATGTCCTCAGAATAACACCACTGCAGATGAGTACTAGTTACTCCTGCTCCTCCTCCAGCCTCCCTCACAGGCTCTCTTGGACTGCATCCAGGAATTAATTTGTGGTAATCTAGTCCAAAAATAAATAACTTTTGTCTTTCGACAGTGCCTTGAGCTACACAGGGAACAATATGCAGCCCTGATAATGGGAGTTTGCACATGACCTAGGGGAGGCTGAATTCAGCACAGCTGCCAACGGAATGCAGCGGGGAGGGCTGCAGTCCTCCCTCTGTCCCTGGACACTCCTTCAGGGTGGCATGCAGCACTGTCCCCAAGGAAGATTTGAAGAGGTGACAAGGAAGGGTTCTGGCGTCCTTCCTCCGAGCGTGGCCCCAGAGGCTGCCGGCAGAGTGCTCCATCAGTCTGGAGACGGGTCCGCCTGTGCCCTCTGCTCTGCGTTGGCTGAGCCACTGTGCAGGGAGAGCGCCTGGTTCCTGGGATTTGCTGGCAGCCTCCTGCTCTTTGTTCTTCTGAACGTGAGAATGGTGTAAATAGCAGCATCTGCAACTGTTCCGCTGCTCTGACCGCCAGCCAAATCCTTTCTCTCCTACTCTTCCCTGTCAAGACATCCGCACGCCACACACAGGCGGTGGCTGCAGAGCGGGGTGCAGTGCGGAGACCCCGAGAACGCGGGCTTCTGGGCTCCCTGCATGCTGCCTGTGGATGGTGTTAGTGAGTGGCGTGTGCAAAAGGCACACTCGTGTTGATGGGTCACGTGTGCAAAAGGAACTCTGGCCTCCCCACCCCCGAAGTGCACCTGCCCCTTGCCTTTGGTGGCTGCAGACTCCCCAGCTGAATTTCATGCCTTGGATTTTCCTACAGGAGAGTTACTCTCGCTCCTCGCCCCTCGTCCTCAGACCTCTCTGACAAATGAGCAACTGGAGGAATTCTGCTCCTGCCGGTGACCGAGGAGTTTCACATTTTGTCCAAATCTTTGCGGGTACCAAGGTCCAAAGCGTTCGTTTTTCTTCAATATTATAATTTCCTTGCTCTGTCTCTTGTCTCTGTTCATTGACATGAGGAAAGGCCTTTATTTCCACTCTGTCAAAAAATCTGCACTTTTCCCCTATCTGAGTAGCAGATGTCACTGGCCTATGAATTATCCGAAAGTAGTCAAAGGCCTGATAGGAATTAATGTCGTCTTTATTTTAGAAATAAGCTGTCAGGGTTAGCACCCACTATTTATATTATTATAGCTTCCACATTACCATGCTATGTCTCACTCCAAGACAACCTTAGCATGAAAATGTAGAATTCCCAACTATATTTATCCCATTTTATAAAAATGTGTATCTCTCTAACACATGTCAACCCCAAGTACATGAAATGCTTCTCTCTGAGGAGCAGCCTGCAATTGTGTTTAAAAAATACAAACGCACAGCTCCTCCACACACTGGGAAGGGCTCAACATGGCGATCTTGTCCTGTCCCACGTGAAGGCTCCAACAGAGGTGGATCTGACGCATCCCGGTACCAAACCAAGCAGGGCTTTACTTCCAAGCAGCAGTAAGTGATAGTCTTCATGATTTCAGGAAAGTAAATACAGGCTGCTACGTTGTTTTCTGTTAATCTGTGTAATTTGCAAGGGTTTTGCCACCCCAGCGAATGTGGGCTGGAGTCTGTATGGCCCAGACGTCAGATGAGCAGAGCATTAGCAGCGATCAGGAAGGGATTTTTCATTAACTCCCAGGCAAAGGATAAAAAGCCAAAGACAATGAAGTGAAGAGGGTGAGAAGCAACAGGAGGCCTGGAAGTCCCCCTGGCTGGCAGCCTCAGACACTGCAGGGCCACAGGGCAGAAGGGCTGCTCTCTACCTGCCCAGGGAGTCTTCAGCCCAGGGCGCAAAGTGTGTGCCCTGTCCCCTACCCCTGCCCTTCCTGCACCCACCACGAGGACCTTGGGGATGGAGGCACTGAAAGCATCCCTCCTCCAACCCTGTCCTGACACAGCTCATGCTGTTGGCAGCTTTCTCCAGTGGGGACTCAAAGCGTTTGGTCACGGCCTCACCTGATCATGTGCCAGGTATGTGCTTTGTGCCCCTGCCATGGCGGCAGCCCCTGAGACGCAGGACTTGTCCTTTTCACCTTGTATTCCCAGAGGGACCTCACTCAGCACTTACCAAGGGAAGTTACTCCACAGATGTTGGTTGAAATGAATCAATGTGTGATAACATAAATCAGTTTCACGATGTTTTGCAGTACCAAGATTTCAAGTGTGAAACGCATATGCCAATCAACACTGTAACAAGGTCACCAACCGGGAGGATCATGTTCCCAGGTGTCAGCAGGTACCTCCAGTTCATGCACTAAGTTCCTGCAACTGTTTCCCAAAGATCACTTCCATCCTTGCTCAGTCCCAGTTAACGTCAAACCAACAACAAAAAGAAGAATAAAAGAAAGAGAAACACTAGGAGCTGTGTTTGAAGGTGAACCTTCCTAAATCCAGGCGTTGAACACCACCAGTGTGGTGGGAGTGTGAGGTGGGTGAGGAGGCATCCTCCCTCAGGAATGGAGCAAGGTCCTCGCAATGGTGGCTGCGGGCAGCTTGATCCTCCTGCCTTCTGGGACACACCGCAACCAGGTGCCTCTTAGAAGCCTAGAACAGCCCCAGGCAGAGGACAGCACTTCCTAGAACCTTGGTCTGAGATTTCCCAGCCCGCAGAAGTGGGGCAAAGCAGGCTCTTGTTCTTTATGCCTTACGATCCCAAGTGCTGCCGTAGAGCACAGAGACTGACGTCCTACCTAACGAGGCCACAGGTCCCCTAAGCAGACAGCCCTCTTCCCCAGTGACTGGTAACACTGTGAGCTGCTGAGCCAGGGCCTGCAGAAACTTGAGAGGACAAGGATGTCCCACCAGGATTGCCTGAGGGTGGGAAGCACACGGCACTGTGCTGTCCCAAGTCACAAACGATCACCTGCACAGTCGGCCTCTTGCTCAGGGGGAATCAGGTTGGAGAGGCACACGTCAGGGCTTTGGTCTGCCTGGCGCACCTGCAGCACACCTTCCCAGCCGAGCACCCTCCTGGCCTAGGCCCTGGGCTTCGTTAGGCCCTAGCGCTGAGAGACTTGGTCAGCTGATAACTGCATGGCAACAGGAAGGGGAAGCCTGAGGCAAGCGGAGTCGGGGAGTGGGCAGGCCCACGCCCTACAGCCTGGAATCAGGCCATGAGAGGAGCAAGGGAGGCTCGACGATCTCAACAGGCTCTGAAGTGTGAAATGTCCTTGCTCTCCTTCTGTGGACTCACATACTTTACACACACACACGTGGGGGTCCTGGGAAACTTCAAGTGAGCTGAATCTCCAGGGAGAGGCACCATTTTAATTTATTCCGAGTGCTTCCTCTTCCACCCACCCTGGGAACCTCTGGAGGGGATAAAGTGCAGATCCCTGGGATGTGAGGACCGGTGGCACCTGCGGGAGAAGTGCAGGGGGCAGAGAGGGCCACCCAGCTTCAAGAGCGCCTCAGCCTCTCCCTGCTCCCTCTGCGGAGGTTCCACCGGGCACTTGATCTACCACGCAGACCGTCTCCATCGGAGTCCATTTCAAATAAGCAAGTTAAACCCAAGATTACTTCAAGTGAACTTTTTAATGAAGCAGCTATCTGCCCAAATAGTTTATATTTGTTTAATAAAAATTATGACACCAAAGAGTCTTGCTTTGGAATTATATTTTGTGGAGTTAAAACTTTCATAGACATATTGAGCTGGTTGATCCCCCTCTTCCTCAGATGGTCCAGGAGTGCGCTGCTGACTTCCTTTTAGAGTGGAGGAGGCTGATCACTTTCCCCAAGTTTGAAAGTAGCAGACCAGACCTGAAGCTGTCCTCCGAGTCAGGTGTCCACGTGGAAAATGCCCTCAGTGTGGCCACAGCCCTGCCAGAGCAGCTCTCCGTCGCATGGGGTAGGGTGGGGGCTGCTCATGGTTGCAACAGTGTTGGGCCCTGAAAATGGCGAGGTGGGCGTGAGGGCTGTTGCAGGCAGTGGAAGCAGCTCACAGCCACAGCACAGAGCCCATGCTGGTGCCGGCTTGCAGACAGGAGCGCCTGCCGTGACACGGACGTCCCTGGCCTTCCCGCACGGCACTGAACATGCACCCGCTGGCCATGGTGGGCCGTGGAGTCCAGAGGAAAGGCTTCCACAGGCCTCCCTGGCATGAGGCTGGACACCCGCCGTCCACAACTGTGTGGGGTCTTGAGTTTAACTTACGAACCCTTTTCCTGACCATGTGTTTTGAACATGTATAAAGATATGTGTGTGGGTATGGAAGCATTAGTTTGAGAATTAAGTTTAACATGCAGAAAGAAGCGGTGCTGGCTGTCCAGACTGGACCCATTATTGTTATTTTTTTTAAAAAAGAGAGCAAAAGTGAGAGAAAGAAAGAGAATCCATGATGTTATTCAGTTTTCCATGTGGCTTTTGTTGTTCTGACACATCATTGTGTACGTGGCGCTGGGGTTCAAACCCACGTCCCTGTGCATCCCAGGCAAGTGCAGTAACTGATGAGCCACCGCTCCACCCGTGGATGCATTTCTCGATAGGAATGCACACCCCTTGGTCAAAGGTGGCACCACACCTCTCCCCATGAAGTACTTGGTCACTGATGGCCATTGCAGCTGGTCAGCTCACCCACGTGGAGCACCCCTCCTGCCATGCTCCTGTCAACCGTCACTTGTCACTCTGCCTGCTGTGGCCTTGGTGTGGCAGGTGGTAAACATGCCTGGTCATTGTGTGAGCACAGAGCAGGCCTCACCAGGGGCAGCTACTGGAGCCACTGCTTCCACACACCAAGCTCACAGCCCTTCACAGGAGGAGCCGTCCAAACAGCAGGACTCGCCTGCTGGGACAGGAGCTGGGCCAGCTTCCTTCAATAGTGGAGGATGTCCTTGGGGTGCTGCTCACAGGTAGAAGAGATGCACCTTAATTCACCTATGGAACTCAGCTTCTCCTCCACATCAACTCACAGGAACCACCGAGGTCTGCCTCTCAGATGTCCTGAGTGCTAACAGACCTTAGGAACTCCAGACGTGTGCACCTGGCTGCCTTTCCTCCACCCCCTCTGTCATTTAAACTGCATTTTGGGGGTGATAGTTGGAACAGCATTAAGGTCCCATGTCATCTGGTCTCTGCAGGAACCCCTGGCCACACTGATGTGGGCGCACCAGACACGCATTGCTCCCCGTCCCTCTCAAGGGTGCTGGACAGGTGGATGGACTTCTGGGAGTTGCTTTCCACGGGTGGCATCAGGAGGCAGGGCTTCCTGGGAGCATACGCATCCTTTACTTTGGTTATTGCCTTCTCCTCTCCTGACATGGTTCAAAGGTCAATTTAGAAATAGATTCTCGTGGGTCCTTCTCATTTCCTTAGTACACTGCGCAGCTTCTATCTCTAAAACCTCTTAGCCCTTTCTTAGAAGCCGGTGGAGTCTAAACAAAGATTCCGATGGGTAATGGTCTATTACTTACTCTCATGTGCGAATGCTGCTTGGCTGGACTCTGCTCCACCCATGAACTCACCTGTTACTCTCATGTGCGAATGCTGCTTGGCTGGATCTGCTCCACCCAGGAACTCACCTGTTACTCTCATGTGCGAATGCTGCTTGGCTGGACTCTGCTCCACCCAGGAA
>PVKS010038037.1:0-18210 GCA_004027875.1 Aplodontia rufa
GAGCAACCTTACAAGATTTTAACAAAACAATATAAAATGTGTATAAGATGTGTATATATTCTGGACATTGCAACTGTCCCCAGGAGTGCCCCCCCCAATTACCCTCCCTTATCCCTCCCTTCCCCTTCCCGTTATAACTCTAAAAATAGTATTAAATTGTAAAGCATTACATCTTATCTGAATTTAACTCATGTTTCTATATCTGTAAAGAATGTCATTGGTATATTGATGAGAATTGTATTGAATCCAGATAGCACTTTTGGAAGAAGGGTCATTTTGTCCAGTCAGTTTCTTGCATCTATGTCTTCATTGAAACTATACTGATCAAAGATAATGATAATGTCCATCTTGTTAAATCCAAGAGTCTGTTTTTTGATTCATGTCTTTCCTGACACCAATCATATATTTATTTATACAACAATAAATTTTTCTTTGCCATCTATCATTTCCTAGGTTCTTGTAGGTACTAAGAAACATATTTTTGTTTTGCTTCTATTTCTCTAATTGCTCTTCTCAGTCTCCTATAGTAGTAGTGCTTTGTCTTCTCCTACTCTTAAATGCTGAGTGGTCAAAACTCAGTCCATGAACCTCTCTTTCTTTTGTATCTGTGATATATATCCATATATTTTGGACCTTTTTCTTTTTTTAAAAAAAAAAGAGGGACAGAGTGAGAGAGAGAAAGAGAATCAATTTTATTTAGTTTTTCATGTGGCTTTTGGTTCTCTGATACTTAATTGTATATGTAGTGCTGCTGGAGTTTGAACCAAGGTCCTTGTGCATGTCAGGCAAGTGCTCCAACCACTAAACAACTGCTCCAGCCCTGGACCTCTCTTCTGAAGGATATTATATTGCCTATTTGATGTCTTCACTTGGAAACAGAATAAATATTCAAACCGAACACAGCCAACTATAGTCTTGCTGTCTCCAAACTCTCACAATCTGTGCCATTTACAGTATCCCTCACCTGAGTTAAAGGCAATTAACTTTTTTCAGCTGTTCACACCTAAAAAACCTTGGCATAATTCTTGACTTTTTATCTGATGAGCAACTTTACATTCATTAGTAAATGATGTAGATTCTATCTAGAAAATGCATTCAGAATTTAATGACTTCACCTCTAAGGTATCTTTTTGGTCTAAGATTTTTTTGACCTCTATTATTCAATTATCTCTTAACATGTCACCTTGTTTGCACCCTGAGATCTTAAGATTCATTCTCAGCATAGAAACCAAAGTGATACCATTAAAACATCAGTTAGATTACATTTGCTTCATGCTAAAAAAATTTCTAATGGCTTTACATCTCCCTCAAGTAGAGGAAGATACTTTTAAAATAAGCCAGGCAGGGTGGCACATGCCTTTAATCTAAGTTTTTGGGAGGCTGAGGCAGAAGGATTGCAAGTTCAAAGCCAGCCTCAGCAACTTAGTGAGGCCCTAAACAACTTAGTGAGACACTTTCTCAAAATAAAATGTTAAAAGAGATAGAGATGTAGCTCAGTGTAAAGCACCAATGGGTTCAATCCCTGGTACCAATAAAAGTTAAAATTAAAATAATTTTTGCAGTTCTGAAATGTCTGGTTCCCATTCGCTTTCTGAATTTCCTGCCAGATATCTTCATGGATCACTGTCTTACCCTGCCTCAAATCTTCAATCAAATCTTGCTTTCTTGTTTTTTCACGTTTTTTATTGGAAGTCTTACTTTTTTGATGAGTTCTTCTCTTTATAATATTGCTGCTCTTCATCTTTCTAGTACCTAAAATGTCTTAACCCCTATTTTAGGATAATTTTTCTCTGCACAGTTATTACCACCTAACTCACTCAGTAGTTTATTCACCTTATTTATTGTCTTCCTCCATAAATAGATGACAATCCTTATAGGGATTATATTATGTAGTTTGTTTTGTTCACTTTTGTATTACATCTACTATCCTAAAAGTTCCTGCCACAGAATATGTGATCCATGATTATGTGTTGAATGAATGAATGAACAAAAAATAAACTCAATAATAGTACTTCAAGCAGATAGATAGCTTGTTAAATAATGAATTAATGGCACAAAGTATAGCATGGTTGTAGTTGAGAAAAATTAGGCAAATGGAAACCAGAGATACAATTATAAATTAAGTCAAAATTTAGGTTAAATTATACTGTGAACTTTAATACTTTTGACTGTAATGAATTAAGTAGATAATATGAGAAAAATGTAAATAATTATGCCAAGACTTGCAAATCCAATAGTAAGGCATAATTTCTCACACAAAGCAAATTTATACCAGAAAGCCATTTCTTTCAAGGGTTCTAAAAAGAAAAGGCAGAATTAAATGATTTTCTATTTCCTTAGTGTGTCCCTCAACTGGCCAATGACATCACTCCACAGAATAATATCTGTATCAGTAACTTTTAGAGGATCTAATATATTATCTAGGTATCTAGTGCTCTGCCAGGGTTGCCTACCTTAATACACTTTAAGAATCTAGAGGAAAGGAAGGACAGCAAAATTTCTCAAGAATTGTTTTTCCATTTGTTCATTTCATGAATATTTATTATCTATAAAGAGCCACTAATGAGTTCAGTACTTGGTACACAGATCTTATCCCTTATGTCACAAATAGCACATTTCCAAAAACAACCACTCTTTTAGTCAGTTTTGAGGGAAATGGTGTTTGAATTGTTTCCATTCCAAAACCTAGAGTGCACCTCAGGAGTTTACATTTTTAATATATTTTCATGTGTTTAGTAATCATTCCATTAAGATTGTTAGATTTAGGCAGATCTGAGTTTGAAATTTAACTCTACCACTTGCCAACAACTTGGGGAAAATTGCTCAACCATTGCAAGCTTCAGTTTCCTCTTGCAAAAGAAAAAAATAGTGTATAGTATAAAGATGCACATCTGGTTTGGGGGAAACTTAAACAGCATATTTAAAACACTTACCACAGAGCCTGGGATTTTGTAAGGATTCTGAAACTTTGATTATTAATATTATCAATTGAGCTGTAAAAACTGAAAGGCCTAATGAGGCTTTAGTGGATGGTCACTTTTACTTCCTTTGGAAGTGGGGGTCTTATGCCTGTTAGACAAATGCTCTACTACTGAGATACATCTCCAGCCATGCTAAGGAGTTTGGGTTTCAGTTTTAGGCATAGGGAACTATAGATGAATTTTAAGTATGAGGATGGCATGATTAGATTCATGTTTTACATTTGTCATTCTGTTGTCAGTTGGAGAAAGAACCAGAGGTTTGGAAATATGAAGAGACTAGAACCAAGCTAATTAATAATTGAGATAAAAGATGATGAGAGCTTAAACCAGAAAGAGTGGGGCTGGGAATAGAAAAGGAGAGGGAACATTTGTAATTTTTCCTCCTCCGTGTCCCTGTCTTCTATCCCTTTCTTTGAGAATGCTGTCACCTGAGTGTTAGTTTTCCTGTTACTTTAATATTAGTAAACTTTTTAATTATGATACTTTACTGTGATATCCCCACAAAGACTATTTGTGTTTTAATAGCATCGTCAGTTGTCAGATCCAAGGCTTTATTAATATTAATGTTCTAAGCACCAAACCACGGATCTTGGATAAATATTCTTGAGGAAGGAAAAAATTCCCTAATTTACTTATGCTCAGGTAAAGCCTTGAATAATTCTGTGCATAGTGGATGTTGGCTTCTGCTTTCATTATATGGCCATATTTCACAAAACACTATAAGCATCTTATAAAGTATGCGTAAACAGAAATTCTTTTATTAAAGTGATGCCAATGTTACCGCAAAAAGTATTAGATATTTTTGTCTGGCTTTATTTCTGATATTTTTACTAGAGAGATCCAAAATCAAAGGGAAAGCTTTTTTTTTTTTAAAGACCTGTTTTAAAAACTGTGATGCCATTTAACCAAAGGCATGTCCTACCAGCTAACGACAGAGGAGGAGGAGGCAGTGTGGTGAGTCATAAGGTTGCAAGTGTCAGATCTTTAAGCCAAGCCATTCTTAGGTGCTGTTTCCTGAAGTGGTATCCACACGGCCTTTGTGATTGATGGATTCAGCGGTTGTAAGAGGGTGTGTATAATGGAGATAAGAAAGTGTGGGCAGACAGTGGGAAAGAAGAAAATGCCATCTTTCTTGCCATTCCTTCATTAAGTTCTTCAGACAGTAGGGGAGACCTGGTATCAGCTTAGAGGAGCCAAGAGACTTGTTCTGTCTTGCCCTTCCATATGGTTGTCTGTGTGCAGTTCACTTAACTCTTGTTTTTTCAAATGTAAATTTCATTAAACATTCATTTGACCAATATGTACTGAATGCCAACTGTGTGCTTATCCTCATTTCTAACTGAGTGTGAGTGTGCAACAACGTAAAAGCCAGGTATTCCCTCAGGGAGTGTGATTCTAAAAGGAGATGCAAATATTAAATAATAAAATATTAAATAATAAAATTAAATAATAAAATATTAAATAAAAAACATGGCATTGATATATAATGCATTATTGTTAACAAATATGTGCTTTATATATTTGTATTATATTTGGTGTATATTAATATATAATCTGTTGTTAAGTAATAAGATACCATTGTATAATAAATAATGTATTTCAGAGAATAAATATATAATGAAATAAAGATAATAATATCTTTCCTCTCAACACCACAAAAGGCATAATACTTAAAGTTTCAAAAAGTATTTTAAGAAGTACAATGTGCTACATAAATGTAAACCATTGCTCATTCACAGGTTTGTAAGAGTGGTGCTGAATTCAATTTCAGGATTTTTAGTCCTTGGCTTTAGAATGACACCAACTTCTTGGATTTGATGCTTCATCAATATCTTTGAAGGGTCTTGAAGACCACCCACATGATTGATTTTAGATATGTAGACTGAGACAGTCTCTAGTCTGCAGATGCTAGTTGGAATAAACACTATATTTTGGGACACTTTCCTTGCTTAATAAGCTCCATGGTGTTAGATGATGGCTGCCCGAGAAGCTGGTATATATTTTATACTACGTATCATACAACACACGATTGTTATTTCCATGGGAGCAATAGAGATGCTGGATATCTTTTCCCCTTCAGTGTAGGAAAATCTTTGACTCCTGACAGATATATGCTCAGCAATATTGAAATAATGATTATTTGGGAACATGGTACTTGTGATGGTTAATTTATATATCACCTTACCTGGGCTAAGGGATCCCCAGATACCTGGTAAAAAATTATTTCTAGATGTTCTGATGAGTTATTTTCAGAAGAAATTAGAGCTGAATCACTAGACTGAGCAAAGAAGATTGTCCTTTATCAGTGTGGACAGTCTAATCCTTTGAAGGGCCAAGTAGGACAAAAAGGAGGAGGAGTGAATCTGCTTTCTCCAGTTGAACTGGGACACTCCTCTTCTTCTCTCCTTAGACATTAACACTTCTGCCCTTTGGGCCTTCAAACTTGATCTGGGACTTAGTCCAGCAAACCTTGGTTCTTGGGCTTTTGAAAACTGAATGAATCATACCATTGGTTTTTCTGTTTCTCCTGTCTGGCAATGGCAGAATGTGGGACTTCTCAGCCTCAATAATCATCTGAGCCAATTCCCATGATAAATCTCTTCTTGTATCTGTCTATTTATCCATCTATCCTTCATCCATCTATATCATCTATCTTATACATGTTTCTCTGGAGAACCTCCTCAGGGGTTGACGAATGGTGTAGAACTACCTTGTAAAAGTGGTTGGGAATTGCTTTTACTCTCGTATGAGGCTCCATACTACCTTCCATGATGGGTTGCTCCATGCTGGATGTGCTGTCCTCAGTGCAGACCTCTTTTTTCCTTTTCAAAGTATCTCAGGGAGAAAGGAAACGAAGCAAAAGGGTAGTTGGTACCTCTGGAAGATGTGTTCTTATGGTTAAATTATTTTCTGTTCTTTCTTGAAAACATCTTGCACTGATTTAAAAGATTTGTTTATGCTATATTTTTTGCATGACAATGAAGTTAATGATGTGCTTATTTATTTTATAGTAGTTCTAAAAGTTCTTTTCATTTCTCATGGAGGTATCACTTCATGGCTCATAAATTCGTAGAAATGTTTGCATCATTTTATCATCTTTGGAAATAAATTTTTTTTAGAATAGAAGAATCAGGAAGGATTGTCTACTTCAGTTTTTTGGAATCCATTGCCATGTTACCAAAATGAAAATGGTCTTAATTGAGATTGAATCATCAACAAACTGTGTTAATACCAAATTTATCCCTAGAGTTTGACAAACCACTTTTTCCTTGTGAATAAATTTGGATTTCCAGGCAAAGCTTACATTGCTCTGGCTCAGGGCATAATTTTACTTTTGTTATGGAATTATTAAGTGATTCTAAAGAATCTATGGATTCTATAGATGAGTGCCAAATACTTCAGTTATATTTTTTTCTATTTTTTATTGCTCTGGGCTTGCATGAAATTCAGCTGATATAAGCTGTGCAAATGCATGTGACTGTCTGTCTTCCAAGAAGATGACTCATTAACATGAGTAACTGCGATAGACAAGGCTACCGTGTCAAATTCTTGGTAAATGCATTCTTTTTGTCACTACTTTCTACTCACATGGAAATCTGAAGAACTAGCAACTAGAAATAACCTAAACTTAATGGTGATACTGACAGATAAAGATGTTTGGAAAGAAAATGGTAGTAATGAAGATACAAAAATATCCTAAAGATTTGAGTTAAATTAGTTTACAAGTAACTTAGTCTTTAATTTTCCAGAAAAAAAGAAAGGAAAAATAGACAAAAACAGAAAAGGAAAAGATGGATTGATTGAGCCTCAGAAATGTTGGAAGATGCTTAAATTTCTGCATTTTTTTTTAAAGAAAGATGGACAGTGAGAGAGTATGTGAAAGAGAGAAACAACTTTATTTAGTTTTTCATGTGGCTTTCATTGCTCTGACACTTTGTTGTGTACGTGGTGCTGGGGTTTGAACCACATACCTGCACATACCAGGCAAGCACCATAACCACCGAGTCATGGCTCCAGCCCCAATTTCTGCATTTTTAAAAATCAGACCTGCTTTAATTTTGGTGTAGGTTAAGAAGAGTTAGAGGGGAAATGCAATTGAGGCTCATCACCCTCGAGGAATGATGCACAAACTGAGGTAATAGGTGTTGATTTAGGCACAGATGGAAGGAACCGGCTGATTTAGACGTAGAAGGAGTCAGGAGACCATAGTTAAAATGTCTTGAATACTTGAGTCAACATATTGTTTGAGAATCATTGACAAACAGGAGTTTTGAATATGGGGAAAGAAAAATAAGAAATGACCAGGTGCAGTGGAGCATACCTGTAATCTCAGTGACTAGGGAAGCTGAGGCAGGAGGATCACAAGTTCAAGGCCAGCCTCAGCAGTTTCTCCAGACTGTCTGCAATTTACAGAGATTTTGTCTCAAAATAAAAAATAAAAAAAGGGATGGGCGGTGTAGCTCAGAGTAGAATATCCTTGGATTCAACTCTCAGTACCAAAACCAAAACTAAACCAAAGAAATACACAATAAATAAATAAATAAATAAATAAATAAACCCAGCACAGAAAGAATACTTTTCTTGGAAAAGAGCAGGTACCTCTGACATTCTTGAAAAGAACAGGGAATTATGAAACAGGGTCCATGGATGTTTTATGGATGGGCTTCATGTTGTCCATTTGCCCTCATTATTTTAGGCAAAAATTTGAGAGATTTGTAGGTATGTACTGGAGTGTCTGTGGAAATGGTCCATAGCTTTTATAAAATTCTAAAAGGGTCAATGATCCAACAACATTTCATCCTAAACTCTGTGTATCTGTAATCAGTTACTTAATGTCTGTGAATTTTGTTTCCAATATTATGAAGTTAACTCCATCCTGCCTTCTCCAACAGTGGTGTTATAGGAAGCAAATAAGATATTGTGTAAGAAAATATTCAGTAATAGTACTATAGCCAGCACTTACTGGGTGCCAGGCACAGTTTTAAGAATTTAATGCAATTTCTTTTATTTAATCTTTACAACTCTATGAAAGGACAAATACAGACAGATCAAGAAATTTTTTTCAAAGTCACACAGCTAGTAAGTGGTAGCAGTGAGATTTGAAACTACTCATTCAGATTGCAGAGTATAGGCTCTTGGCTGTAATGCCTCTCTAATGGCTTTGTAAAACATTCAAACATGAACTAACTCATGAGTGATGGTCAGACAGATACTTCAAAGATGGAGAAGTTAAATATGCAATTAAATTTTTGTTTATGGTGGTGGTTATAGTGGGCATTGGGAATGCTAGCTTTGGGGAGCCTTGAGTAGCTCTAGAGGAGATGTAAAATGTAGACATGAAGCCTCCCAGTTTTGCCAGTCTTCAGATTAGATGTTGCATACTCAAATTGGTAAGGAAAATTGAGCTCAATCTAGTTTGAACACTGCTTCTACCAGGCCAGCCTTAATGTGTTTGGCTAAGCTGAGCTAAGAAGGGCCTAATGGCCTTCTCCCTCATGCTGAAGTGTTTGCTCAGTGTGGCAGCTCTGGCTGATTTCTGATGAAGGGCACATGGAGTGTGGGCATGGCCATGTTTCCCCAGGGTGAGCCTTGAGGCTTGGGGCATCAGTGAGTTGGGGCAGGTGTTTGCTGGAGCAGTAAATACCTGTATTTGCTATATTTTGCCTTCTCTTTTCCTGACCAGGTAGCATGCATGTTTCAGCTGTGGACTGCTAGTGTTTGGAAGAGATGGAGAGCCAGAAGAATGACAGCTTGGGGATGCTGTCATTCAGTCAGAGATGATTGGAGATAAGAATGTGCTACTCAGAACAAAGGTTCCCTTGTCCCAGGTATCTCAGAGCACCCTGCAGAATCGCAGAGATGCCGGACCTCTGAGGTATCATCCTACCCAGGCTTTGTAAAAACTTCAGAATCTTTGTGAACAGGTACAATTTTTCCTGAGATGATCTGTAGCTTTCATAAAAATTCTCAGAGGTTCATCATTCTTTAAAAAGCAAAAAGCAAAATAACAACCAACAATTTAGTCCAAAACCCAGGCTTAGAAAAAGCAAAATTCACTGTAATCTGTGTAAAAGAGATCACTGCTTTCAAAAACTCTTCAGAAACAAATGCACTACATGTAACTGTTTTCAGCTACTTCTGATTCTTGAAAAACTCTTCCACTTACCTATGTGAAATTTCAGAGGCACTTAAATTCATTTACTTCAATTATAATCTCTGTGGTTATGGATGGAAAGGAACTGGAGAGGAGTTCCTTTATAGGAAGGCTGTCAGTTGCCATGTCACCAAGGAGTTTTCTTCTATTTGGACTAATAGTTCTGGCTTCTTTGATTTCTCCTCCTTCATGTTAGTTTTTAACCCTCTAATCAGTTTTGTGGCTCTTCTCTGGGCTCTACCTCATCTTTCTGGATCCCTTTTACTCTGTGGAGAGGATCCCAGAGCCAGCATGTCTAAGCGGTTCTGGACCTAGTGGTAGGCCACTTCCTGCCTCACCTGTCTCACCCTTGGCTGCCACTATTTTCTTCTGTTTCACTTTTGCCTTTATGCTTTTACTATCTGAAGCAAAAATATTCAGACACAAAACTTCTGGTAAATTCATCTGCAAAAGAGCAGATGAAAACCAAAAGCCAATGTCTGATATTGTGAAAGCATTCAAACTTGGGACCTGTGGGCCACATTTTTTGTACATTTATGTCTGGCTGGCATAGAAGTATGCCCTGTTTGAGAGTTTGCACCTAACAGTTCCAATAATGGCTTTTGTGCGTTCCTTGCTTTAGGACAATAATATGCAATAACCTGGCAGCACTGCTGCTGGAGGTGGGGTTTGAGGTCTCTAATTCGCCTCAGTCCCCACGCATTGAACTTTTGGCTCCTCCTAGTATGAGTAACACTTCTAGAATTTGGAAGGAGCTGTTATACGATATAAACCAAAGTATACATTTATAATTACCTGAACAAATATTCATACTGTGACTGAATACTTTGAATGTGCTTGGGGAAAGTAAGTATCTTTCTGTGTCTCTATTTCTTCACATTTAAAACTAAGACTCAAAGAATTATTCTAATGATGACTTCAAAGAGGTCATGGGGAATTGTAAGAATCCCTAGCATTCTGAAATTGAAGAATTAAATAAGGACCAAATTGGAGCAATTACACATTTAACTGAAAAAATGTCTCTGTGGTCCAGCTTGCATCCAGTGATCCGTGCAAGATGTATACTTCTAGAGATATGGGAGGAGTATGAACCCACCAATAGGCCCTCTGCCTGATGGTTAAGCCTTAAATCTGGAGCTTCTTTGTCACATGCCACATAAAAGTTAAAAAGACTGTGGACCCCATGATAGAGGGACAGGGAAGAAAGAAATTTGCTGGAGCATAAATGTATTGAAGCAAAGTTTGTTTAAAGTTCTAGGGCTTAAGTGATTTCAATGACTTCAGTCATATTGGCCAACACAGTTAATTGCCAAAATAGCTGTTTGGGAAACCATTTTGAGATACAAATGAAATGAAGTATTTTTTAAAGAAACAAATATATTTACAGCTATTACCAATTGGGAAAAACTCATATACCATATATTCTTAAAATATCAAACAAGGTTTGATCCTGCCTCATCAGTTTGCTAGTCCCCTGATTTAGTTTAAGTTACTTAAATCTGTGTGCTCCAGTTTTCTCATTAGTAAAATAGATATAATAATGGTACTGATCCCAAGGATTATTGAGAGGAATGAATCAATACTAAGCATTGAGAACATATCAAATATCAGTAAACATTTGGTATTATTAGTTTTCATTCTTTGGAAAATTTTCTAAATATTTGAAAGCCAAAGTTTTAAAATTTGTATTTATTATAGACTGAACTATTTAGGGTCAAAGTTCAGAAATATTAAAATATGTTACATATTTTAATATGTAATACAATGTTCTAATGTAACACATAGAACATTTACTTCTGTAAAAGCTCTTTTCATCCAAGCCTCAGTTTTAACTTCTATACCCTGTATAATTCTCATTATGTTTATTTACAGTCCATCCTGCTAAGTACCATAGGCAATACCTTTAACACTATGGGCATGGAGAGGAAACATCTTTCCCAGAACTCTTTATAAATCAATCAAGTGGTGATACTTGATTGGAAGGTCAAATTTGCACAAGATACATCAGTTCTTTGGATTTGCTCCACTGGCCTCTGCCTAATTGACTGAAATTCAGAGAGAAAGTAGCTGGGTTGAGACTAACTTCTGGTTTTCCTGACTTCTGTTTTATTCTGCTTATTTTTTATGAAGAAAAAAGAATTTTATAAAAATAGTTAAACATAAGCATTTCACCCCCCATAAACTGCTTCAGACAGTTTAAAACTAGTTATGCATTAAGTATAGAGCTCTCTTTCTTGTAATTTCCATTCAATGCATGTGGAAGAAAGGAAATGTTATAATAAACTTACCTGCCTATGCTCAGTGATTGGGATCTCATCATTCCAGAAGAGGCTTGGGTCTGTAAAATTCTCTGAAGTTGTGCTTGAAACTAGATATTCAAATGCCTTTTCACAGTGAAGGTGATAACCCTTTGCCCTGACCTTGGTTCAGGAACACTTTTCTCAAGCAATATTTTACGAGAAGGTGGAACATTCATTACTTGATGCTCTGAAGTTCTCCTAGTGCAGCAAAAGGAAGATCCAAAAAGAAGAGCTCTTAGTAAGCATTAAAAATTTAAACAGCATGAGTGTCTATGAGCCAAGTTTCCAGCTTACTAGCTTTTTGTTTATAGATCTGTAAAAGGGTTTAAGAACGAACTCTAAGCTTGTAGGAGATTTTATCTGTGAAGCTGTTTTCCAAATGTGCAGGTATGTTGTTGCATAGTTTTTGTGATGTGCAAAGTTGTACAAGTTATTTTACTAGAGACTTTCTTAAACTTGTCACAGTATCAAGGAGGCTAACTTAATGTTATCCCTGTGACCTTAAAGATGGAAGCTTGTAAAATAATAAAAAAATTCTATTGGCATATTTCAAGCCCATTAGATACAGATATCACAGCATTAAAAATTCCAGTCTTCAGGGCTGGAGTGGTTTCTCAGTGGTTAGATGGCGTGCCTGGCATGTGCAAGGACCTGGGTTTAAACTGCAGTGCTGCATACACAACTACATGTTGGAAAAACAAAGGCCAGATGAAAAATGATTTCTCTCTCTCTCTCATGCCACTCTGTCCCTCTCTCTTAAAAACAAACAAACAAACAAAAAAAACAAAATGAAAAACAACAACAACAACAAAAAAAACCCTTCTGTCTTCACATTTGGTCATTGAGACAAATTATCAAATGCTTTAAGTTCTACTGATGTCTATGAAGGAATCCCATTCTGCACATCAACAAAATAGAGGCTTGTTCCTACCCAAGGTGAATCAGGAACAAACATTTGAAAGCGGTACGTTTTTCCAAACATGATTGCTCAGTTTATATTTACGAACTTCAACCACTCAGATTAAATGACCTCTTTGTCATTTAATCAATGGTTACTGATTAGCTCATGCAAAATTTTAGTGTTAGATACTGCTGACTGCTACCATGCCTGTGGCTCTTACGTAGATGACCAGTCATCCCGGTTTTTTTGGTATTGTGCAGATTTTAGCACTGAAAGTCTCAAGTCCTAGAAAATACCTCCCTAGAGGTATGAACCGCTCTGGTTTTCTGACATAAGTGTAGAAGGTTGAGGGGTACGTATGAAACCCAAGGGTGGTGCCAAACTAAGGGTTGATGCAACAATGTTTTTAGTTTTGAATGAATATGCTGTCATCCATTTACCCTTTATTGTTACTGTTTCTATTTTTTCTTCTTTCCTTTCCCTGATGTTGGTAACTATGATTTGTAATTCACAGCAATGAGTAGGATTAAAGTGTGAAAATTGTAAATATGATTGTCACCAATCTGTCTTTGATTTTGCCTGTGGATTAACTGTATTTCGTATTGAGACATGCTATTTTAACTTTTTTTTTTCTAAGAGTGATCATATTCTCTAAGAGTTAAAGAAAATGAACATGTGAGTAATTATGAAAGCAATTTCAGTATAACTTAGGCATCATGAAAAAAAAGTGTGTCTATATGAGAGATGGAAAGATTACAGAGGTAAATATCCTAAACAGGATCACATGATAGGAAACAATTTGGGATTGGGCATAATTATGAGGGAGATGTAAAAGTATATATGGAGTATGGCTGTCCTGAGTCAGGCTGAGACAGGAAAGTACTTCTAAGTTAATGAAAATACTTTTTGTCTCCTGAAAAGAAACCTCTGATCAGCTGAAAATGGAAGTTCCTGAATTAACTTGGGCATACCACAGGAAAAAACACACGTTATTGTGTCCTTCCCTTGATAGCTCTATGAAACTGAGTAGAGTTAAGTTTCTGATGTCATAGCTCAGCTTATAGTGTCCTATGAATCTTAACTCAGAAAAGAGAATTTTTGTTTTTAAAGAGAGAGGGACGGTGAGATAGAGAGAGAGAAAGAGTGAATCAATTTTATTTAGTTTTTCATGTGACTTTCAGTGCTCCAAGACTTTGTTTTGTACGTGGTGCTGGGGTTTGAACCTGCATATTCGTGTATCCCAGGCAAGCGCCATAACCGCCAAGCCACCGCTCCAGCCCCCAGACAAATTTTTATAACAAATAGTAGAAGTGATTCTTTGACATCTTTCTAGCCTTCATTCCTTCAACAGTATACCAAGTGATACCTCAAATCATAGCAACAGAAAACATTCCTACTAGTTCTTGGGCAATTTGATTTGAAAAAATGGAGTTTCAAAACATTTTGATTTCTATGAAGATTTTAGGAAAGCCTCTGAAAACACAAAAGATTGCTGATATCTTGTCAAATATATGGTGGTCTTTGCTCATCTATCTGTATATTCCATAGACAGTGCTGATAGAAATTTTGGCTAAGATCACTTTGTCAATAACTTCTTCCAAAAATTAACAAATAAGATCTTACCAGCTAAATGTCTTGCATACCTTACATATGGCAGTGCTGTAAGGAACATGATATTCTTATTTATGGGACTGAAGTATTCATAACTAAAGTTATTGATTACTTTTCAGTTTCTTCAGAGTGTGAAGTACTTAATGATATATTTGACTTTATATATATGAAAAAAGTGGCTGGGGATTGGGAATGTAGCTTAGTGGTAGAGTGCTTTTCTATCATGCATGAAGTCCTGCAAAGGAGTTCTACTCATCTGTTAGAAACAACAATATTACGGCCTTAGAAGGTAAATGGATGGCAATGGAAGAAATCATGCTGAGCGAAATTAGCCAACTCAGAGACTCAGAGGTCAATTGCTTTCCCTCATTTGTGGAGGCTAGAACAAAACCCAAACTTGGGTGAAAGGTAGTCAAGCTCCTGTACTAGACTCACCAAAGGCATAGCAACACTTAATCAAGGGGAATTATAGATATGTAGGAGAGGGAGAGGTGGAGGGGAGAGGAGAGGGAAGCAAGATAGGGAGGGATCTGGAGATACAATCAGCAATGTAATGTAATCCTTACTCCCCCCAAGAAACCAAATAATACTTATGCAATCATTTAATTCTGAAAAATTCACAATTATATATATATACATACATACATATATACGTATATATATGTGTGTGTGCGTATGTATTTATAACTGTTACAGAGGGAAATACAGAACAATCAAGAGACTAGAGTGTGGGCAATGTGGGAGTGACTCTGGGTTAGAATCAAATGCATATCATATTGTTACTTTATATGTATTTATGTTTGTACAACTCAATTCCTTAATAAAGAAAAATAAATAAAAAGAATAACAACAATAACAACAAAAAGATAACCTCCTTAGACATGTGTCTACAAGATGGATCATGATTACTACCCATAGAAAACATTTCAAAATTCTGACTTAAACTTTTCTTATCTTCAAAGTGTAAGAAAAGAAGCATGAGTTTCTCTATTTTTTAAATACATGGACAGTGAAAATGGAGAAAAGAATTACAGTGAAAGAAATTTATATGAAATTTGTTATGGTTTGGATGTGAAGTACCTCAAAACCTCATGTGTGGGACAACGTAACAAGGTTTAGAGAGGAAATGATTGGGTTATGAGAGCCTCAACTCAACCAGTGAATTTAACCCCTGATATGGATTAACTACTGAATGGTGACTGTAGGCTGGTAGGATGTGGTTGAAGGAGGTGGGGGCATGCCTTTGGGGTATATATTTTGTATCTGGTGAGTAGAGTCTCTCTATATTTCTCTTTTCCTCTGTTTCCTTACTGCAATGCCCTGAGCCACTTTCCCTCCCCTATGCTCTTATACCATGATGTTCAGCCTCACCCAAGCCCTGAGGAATGAAGCCTACTGTCTATGGACTGACACCTTGGAAACCAGGAGCCCTCAAATAAACCTTTCCTCCTCTAAAATTGTTCTTGTCACAGCAGCATAAAAGCTGAATAAAACACAGTTTTTCTAAAAATTGATGTTTTTAAAAGAGGCCATAAAGAGATTTAAAAAATGGCATTATAGTTGTTGAGTGTTATGCTTCATTTGCAACAAATGCAATAATAATGTGAATAATTTTGAGAAATAAACTGCCACAGAATATGTTAGCAGAATAAGGAAACCAACTAGAAAATCAATTCTTCCGTTTCTTTACTAAAACTATCTTACTTGGAATTCAACCTCAATCTCTCAACTACGAATTACCTCTGTTTCCCAGGAAGAAGAATGGTATAATGTCTGATGGCATTCAAGGCACTTGGAAGAGTTTAACGGAAGTTGCGTTTTAGACATGCAATCATTGTAATGAATTTATGGATGTAAAAGACCCAGTTGACAAACAACTGGTCTACCAAATATATGAATAAATGTGGAAACAAAAGATGGGCATTTTTGGAGAACTGGAAAATAATTTCTTCTATAAATCTAAAAGCCTAAAGATTGTAGTAAGCAAAATCCTAACTATTCCATACTCAAATACTGTGTTGAGTGGATATTTAATTTTATAATATCAAGCATCAGTGCAATGTGAGTCTGATAAGAGCAGAGCTGCAAATCAAAGTGAAATCTATGTTTGTGTTCAATTTTACCACTGCATAAAAGGAAAAAAGGATGTGTAAAGACTGAGTCGTTTCAGAGGATTATTATTGGAAAAAGAGCTAGCAAGAATAAAAATATCTTGGGACAATGAGAAACTTGTAAATATTTTTTCTTAAATTTCAGTTATCTCTATTTAATTAGTCATAATTATATTCTCATCTTAAAATTACATTAGGATATCTTAAGAGTACACAATATTTGCTTTTTGTAGGTAAAAGTATAAATGGGGATGTAGCTCAGTGGTAGAATGCTTGCATAATGTAAAGAGGCCCTAGGTTCAGTTCCCAGCACCACAAAAGAAGAAGAAGAAAAAAAAAGAACAGCAAAAATATATTTGGCATGCAAAAAGACACACTGATCAATGGAAAAGAATAGAAAGCTTATAAGTCCACTCATGCATCTACACCCAACTGAGTTTTAAGAAGGTGATAAGAGCATGCATTAGAGAAAAGACAGTCCTTTCAATAAATGGTGTGAATTTTGAATCTCCATATTCATGAGAATGAAACTAGAACCTTATCTCTCCCTACATACAAAAATTAACTCAAAATGGATTAATGTTTTAAGTGTAAGTCCTGAAACTGTGAAACTCCTAGAAGAAAACAAGGGACATTGAAATGGGCAAGGACTGTTATGCACAAGACCTCAAAAGCATAGGAAACAAAGCAAAAATAGATACATGGGATTATGCCAAACTAAAAAAAAATTCTGCACATTAAAGGAAACAACCAGCAGAAGTGAAACAGTCAATGGAATTGGAGACCGTATTTCCAAACTATGCATTTGACAAGGTGTAGATAGCCAGGATAAGTAAGGAACTCCAAAAACTCAAAAGTGAAGAATAATCTGATTGAAGAATGAACAATAGATCTAAATAGATATTTCTAAAAAAAAAAAGACATACAAATGACTAGCAGATATATGAAAAAACTGTTCATCAAGAAAATGAAAATCAAAAACCACAGTAAGATATTGCCTCACCCCAGTAAAAATAACTATTATCAAAAAGACAAGAGATGACAAGTGCTGACAGGGATATGGAGAAAAGGAAGCCTGGAACACTGTTGTTAAGAATGTAAATTATTATAGTCATTATGGAAAACAGTATGAACATGGCTCAAAAATTTAAAGATAGAATTGTCATATGATCCAGAAATCCCACTGCTGTGGTAGATATGAGGTGCACCCCAAAAACTCATGGGTGAAATCATGCAAGAAATTTCAGAGGTGAACCAACTGTGTTATGAGATCCTTAACCTAATCAGTGCACTAATCTACTTGAATGGGTTAACTGGGTGGTAACTGTAGGCAGGGTGTGGCTGGAGGAAGTGGGTCGGGTCTCTGCAGGTATGCATTTGGGGCTTATAGTTTGTCCCTGCTGAACTGAGTAGTCTCTCTCTCTCTCTCTTTCTCTCTTTTTTTTTCCTTCCTGGTGGGATGTCCAGCAGTCCTGAGTCACTTTCCTCTGACACACTCTTCTGCCATGATGCTCTGCTTCACCTTAAGCCCCAAAGAATGGAGTCAGCCATCTATGGACTGAGACCTCTGAAACAATGAGCCCCCAAATATACATTTCCTCCTCTAATTGTTCTTGACAGATCTTTTGGTCACAGCAGTGAAAAAGCTGAGTGAGATACTCATTTGACAAGAGGTTTCATATCCAAAAGAAATGAAATCAATATGTAGAAGAGACTCCTGCACTTCCATCTTTTTTGTATCATTATTCACATTAGCCAGGAAATGGAAACAGCCCATTCAACTGATGAATGGATAAAAAAATGAGGTAGATACACACAATGCAATACTATTCAGTCATTAAAAGAGATCAAATCCTGGGTCTGGAGTGGTGGCTCAGCAGTTATGGCGCTTGCCAGGCATGTGTGAGGACACATGTTGAACCTCAGCACCATGTACACAATGGAGTGTCGGAGCAAGGAAAGCCACATGAAAAATTAAATAAAATTGATTCTCTCTTTCTCTCTCTCTCTCTCACTGTTCCTCTCTCTTAAAAAAAAAGATGGCATTACTCTTGGATAGCAAAGTATACATACATTGGTTACTGATGGTTTGATAATTTTTCCCCCTCAGTTGTATCTCTATATCTTCTTTTTTTTTTTTTGAACAACCTTA
>PVKS010038038.1:0-18211 GCA_004027875.1 Aplodontia rufa
GTGTCCATCGGGACCTCTGAGAATCACTTGGCCCCTCTCTTCCTGCTATCCACCGCCCGGTATGGGTCGGGGTGGGGGAGAGGTCGGTCTCTGTGGCGTCTCGCATCCTTTCCTTCCCATCGCCGGGGCAGGAGGGTGCTCTTTCCCTTTATGAAGGGTGGGTCGCCATGGTGGTTGATCCTGCCATTGTTGGCTTGGAGGCGCGGGGAGACACCGGCACCTGGTTGGGGATGATGACACTTTCCCTGCACTTCTACCCCATCCTCTTTTCACTCAGTTCTGGGGCACAGCCTCCGGGGCTAGGACGGGGTCGGTAATGGGAGAAAGAGGAAAGGTCGGTGGGGAAGGGCTGCTCCGCCAAACCCGTGGGGCCGCTCCAAGTGCCTTTTTCCCAGGGGGCGTGTCTAACTTGACCCCCGAGAGTCACTTGGCCCCTCTCCTCTTGCTGGCCGCCACCCGGCAGGGGGCAGTGTGGGTGGGGAGGTCAGTCCATGGTGGGTCACCCGTGATTTTCCTTCCATTCGCGGGGGGAGGAGGGTGCTCATCGCATTAAAAAGTTGGGGGTCACCGTAGTGATTGATCCTGCCCTCGTTGGCTTGGAGGGGCGCAGAGAAGCCGGATCCTGTGGGCGGTGATGAACCTTTCCTGCACTTCTTCTCCATCCTCTTTTCCAATCCATTCGGGGGCACAGCCGACAGGGCTCGGAGGAGTTGGGAAGGGGAGAGAGAGAGGAAAGGTCGGTGGAGAAGTGTTGCTCCACCTAGCCTGGGGTGCTGCTCCGTGGCGCCCTGTTCCTAGGGGGCGTGTTTAACATGACTTCCGAGATTCACTTGGCCCCTCTCTTCCTGTTGTCCGCCGCCCGGCGTCGGACAGGTTGGGCTATGAGTTCGTTCCCTGGCAAGTCTCCCACACCTTTCCTTTCTGTTGCAGTGAGAGGAGGCTGCTTGTTCCTGTTACGAAGTGGGAGGTCGCAGTGTTGGTTGATCCTGCACTCCTCAGCTTGGAGGGATGGGGAGAAGCCTGCAACCTTTGGGCGGTGAAGACCGTTTCCCGCACTTCTTCTCCATCCTCTTTAACATTCCACCAGGGTGCACAGCCTCCGGGGCTGGGATGGGGTTGGGAATGGGAGAGAGAGAGGAAATATCTATGGGGAAGGGTTGCTCCGCCAAGTCCTGGATGCGCTCAGAGGCGCCCTGTTCCCAGGGGTTGTGTCCACCGGGACCTTCCAGCATCGCTTTGCCCCTCTCTTCCTATTGAGCCGCCCGACGGGGATGTTTTGGGGGGGAGAACGGTCACTGGCAGGTCTCGTGTGCCTTTCTTTCCCGTCATAGAGGCAGGAGTGTGCTCTTTCCCGTTATAAAGTGGGGGGTCGCCATGGTGGTTGATCCTGCCCTCTTTGGCTTGGATGGGCGAGGAGAATCCAGCAGCCGGTGGGCGGTGATGACCTTTTCCCGCACTTTTTCTCCATCCTCTTTTCCAATCCACCCTGGGGCACTGCCTCCGGGGCTGGGACAGGTTGGGGAAGGGGAGAGAGATAGGAAAGGTCAGTGGGGTAGAATTGCCCCATCAAGTCCGGGGTGCCGCTCCCTGGCACCCTGTTCCCAGGGGACATGTCCAAATTGACCTCTGAGCGATACTTGGCCCCACTCTTCCCGTTGGGCGACGCCGGCTGGGAGCCGGATAGGAGGGTGGTCGGTCCCGAGTGGGTCTCTCACACCTTTCCTTCCCATCGCAGGTCCAGGAGAGTGCTCGTTCCCGTTATAAAGGGGGTTCACCTTAGTGATTGATCCTGCCATCTTCTTTTGGAGGGGTGTGAAGAAGCCAGCATCGGTTGTGGGTGACGACCCTTCCTGCACTTCTACTCCATACTCATTTCACTCAGCCCTGGGGCACACCATCCGGGGCTGGGAATGGTCCGGAATGGGAGAGAGAGAGGAAAGGTCCTTGGGGAAGGGTTGCTCCGCCAAACCCGGGGGCCAATTCATAGCGCTTTTTCCCAGGGGGCGTGTCCACCGGGACCTCTGAGAGTCACTTGACCCCTCTCGGCCTGCTGTCGGCCGCCGGGCTTGGGGCAGGGTAGGGAGGAGTTTGGTCTCTGGCTGGACTCGCACTGCTCTCCTTCCCATCGCGGGGGCAGGTGGGTGCTGCTTTCCATTACGAATGGGGGGTCGCCGAGGTGGTTGATCCTGCCCTCGTTGGTTTAGAGGCGTGGGGAGACTCCAGCACCTGTTTGGGGATGACGACACTTGCCCTGCACTTCTACTCCATCCTCTTTTCACTCAGCCCTGGGGCACAGCCTCCAGGGCTGGGATGTGGTCAGGAAGGGGAGAGAAAGAGGAAAGTTCGGTGGGGAAGTGTTGCTCTCCCAAGCCCAGGGTGCCTCTCCGTGGCGCCCTGTTCCTAGGGGGCGTGTCTAAAGTGACCTGCGAAGTCATTTGGCCCCTCTTCTCCTCCTCTCTGCTGCCCAGCGGGGAGCAGTGAGGGCTGGGAGTTCAGTCCCTGGCGGGACTCCCATGCCTTTCCTTTACGTCGCAGGGAGAGGAGGCTGCTCGTTTCTGTTAGGAAGTGTGGTGTTCCAGTGGATGTTGATGCTGCACTCCTACGCATGGAGTGGCGGGGAGAAGCCGGCACCCGGTGGGCGGTGAAAACCCCTTCCTGCACTTCTTCTCCATCCTCTTTTCCACTCCGCCCGGGAGTACAGCCTCCAGGGCATGGACATGGTCTGGAACGTGAGCAAGAGAGTAAAGGTGGGTGGGGAAAGGCTTCTCCGCCAAATCCGCATGCGCTCAGAGGCGCCCTGTTCCCAGGGGGCGTGTCCAATGGGACCTCCTAGCATTGCTTTGCTGCTCTCTTCCTGTTGGCGCCCCCAGACAAGGGGCGTTTTGGGGGGGAGATCGGTCCCTGGTGGGTCTATCGTGCCTTTCCTTCCCGTCACAGGGCAGGAGTGTGCTCATTCCCATTACAAAGTGGAGTGTCCCGTGGTAGTTGATCCTGCCTTCTTTGGATTGGAGGGGCTTGGAGAAGCCGGCAGCCGGTGGGCGGTGACGACCTTTCCGCGCACTTCTTCTCCATCTTCTTTAACATTCCACCGGGGTGCACAGCCTCCGGGGCTGGGACGGGGTCGGGAATGGGAGAGAGAGAAGAAAGATCGGTGGGGAAGGGTTGCTACGCAAACCCCTGGGGGTCGATGCACGGCCTGTCCCAGGGGGCGTGTCCACCAGGACCTCCGAACCTCCCTTTTCCCCTCTCTTCATGCCCGCCGTCAACACGCAGGGGATAGGTTTGGGTTCGAGGTCAGGCCCTGGCGGGTCCAGCGCGCCTTTCCTTCACGTCGCGAGGGGAGGAGGGTGCTCATCTCATTAAAAAGTGGGGTGTCGCCCTGGTGGTTTCTCCTGCCCTCTTCGGCTTGGAGGGGTATGGTGAAGCCTGCACCCTGTGGGCGGTGACGACCCTTCCCACACTTGTTCTCCATTATCTTTTCCAATTCACCCTGGGACACTGCCTCCAGGGCTGGGACAGGGTCTGGAAGGGGAGAGAGAGAGGACAGGATGGTGGAGAAGGGTTGCTCCACCAAGCCGGGGTGCCACTACATGGGGCCTGGTTCCCAGGGGGTTTGTCCATCGGGACCTCCGAGAAACACTTCTCCCCTCTCTTCCTGCTATCCGCCGCCCGGCATGGGTCGGGGTGGCAGGGAGGTCGGTCTCTGTCGGGTCTTGCATCCTTTCCTTCCCATCACATGGGCAGGAGTGTGCTCGTTCCCTTTACGAATGGGGGGTCGCCGTGGTGGTTGATTCTGCCCTTTTTGACTTGGACGCACAGGGAGACGCTGGCACCTGGTGGGGAGTGACGTTACTTTCCGTGCACTTCTACTCCATCCTCTTTTCACTCAGCCCTGGGACACAGCCTCTGGGGCTGGTAGGGGTTCAGGAAGGGGAGAGAGAGAGGAAAGGTCGGTGAGGAAGTGTTGCTCCTCCAAGGCCGGAATGCTGCTGGATGGCATCCTGTTTCCAGAGGGCGTGTGCACCTGAACCTCTGAGAGTCACTTGGCCCCACTTTTCCTGCTGGCCTACCACCGGCAGGGCGATGTGGGGCAGAGATCGGTCTGTGGCAGTTCTCGTGTGACTTTCTTTCGCATCGCAGGGGGAGAAGGGTGCTCATTTCCCTTACAAAGTGGGGGGTCGCCATGGTGGTTGATCCTGCCCTCCTAGGCTTGGAGGATCAGGGATAAGGCTGCACCCTGTGGGCGGTGATGAAACTTTCCTGCACTTCTTTTCCATCCTCTTTTCCACTCCACCTGGGGGCACAGCCTCCAGGGCTGGGAGGAGTCCGGAAGGGGAGAGAAAGAGGAAAGGGAGGTGGAGAAGTGTTCCTCCGCTAAGGCTGGTGTGCCTTTCCGTGGTGCCCTCTTCCTCCGGGGCGTGTCTAACTTGACCTGCAAAAATCACTTGGCCCCTCTTCTCCTGCTCTCCGCCGACAGGCGGGGGGGGGAAGGCTGGGAGTTCGGTCCCTAGCGGGTCTCCCACGCCTTTCCTTTACCTCACAGGGAGAGGAGGCTGCTGGAACCTGTTACGAAGTGTGGGGTCTCAGTGGATTTTGATCCTGCACTCCTCCGCATGGAGGGGCTGGGAGATGCCGGCACCAACTGGGCTCTGACGATCCATTCCTGCACTTCTTCTCCATTCTCTTTTCCACTCTGCCCGGGAGCACAACCACCAGGACTGGGACGCGGTCGGGAAGGTGAAAGAGAGAGTAAAGGTCGTTGGGGAAGGGCTTCTCCGCCAAGCCCGCATGTGCTCAGAGGCTCCCTGTTCCCAGGGGGCATGTCAAATTGGATCTCCTAGCATTGCTTTGCTCCTCTCTTCCTGGTGGCGTCGCCCGGCGGGGGGTAGTGCGGGGGGGGGTAATTTCGGTCCCTGGCGGGTCCTCCTGCCTTTCCGTCACATGGGCAGGAAGGTGCTGGTTCCTGTTACGAAGCTGGGGGTTCCCATGGTGGTTGATCCTGCCCTCCTCTGTTCGGAGGGTGGTGGAGATACCGGCACCCTATGGTCGGTGACGCCCCTTTCCCACACTTCTTCTCCATCCCGTCTTCCACTCCGTCCATGGGCACAGCCTCCAGGGCTGGGAGGTGTCTGGAAGGGGAGAGAGAGAGGAAAGTTTGGTGGGGAAGAGAGGAAAGTTTGGTGGGGCTCTGCCAAGCCCAGGGTGCCGTTCCCTGGTATCCTGTTCCCAGTTGTTGTGTCCAACGTGACCTCTGAGAGTCACTTGGCCCCTCTATTCCTGCTGGGCACCGCCGGCGGGGGGCCGGATGGCTGGGGAAGTTGGTACCTAGCGGGTCTCGCACGCCTTACTTTCCAGTCGCGGGTCCAGAAGGGTGCTCGTTCCCGTTAAGAAGGGGGTTCACCTTGGTGATTGATACTGCCCTCCTTGGTTTGGAGGGGTGTGAAGACCCGGCACCCAGTTGGTGGTGAAGACCCTTTCCCACACTTCTACTCCATCCTCATTTCACTCAGCCCTGGGGCACACCATCCGGGGCTGGGAATGGTCGGGAATGGGAGAGAGAGAGGAAAGGTCCTTGGGGAAGGGTTGCTCCGCCAAACCCGGGGGGCCAATTCATAGCGCTTTTTCCCAGCGGGCGTGTTCACCGGGACCTCTGAGAGTCACTTGACCCCTCTCGGCCTGCTATCGGCCGCTGGGCTTGGGGCAGGGTAAGGGGGAGTTTGGTCTCTGGCCGGACTCGCGCTGCACTCCTTCCCATCGCAGGGGCAGGTGGGTGCTGGTTTCCATTACGAATGGGGGGTCGCCGAGGTGGTTGATCCTGCCCTCGTTGGTTTAGAGGCGTGGGGAGACTCCAGCACCTGTTTGGGGATGATGACACTTTCCCTGCACTTCTACTCCATCCTCTTTTCACTCAGCCCTGGGGCACAGCCTCCAGGGCTGGGATGTGGTCAGCAAGGGGAGAGAAAGAGGAAAGTTCGGTGGGGAAGTGTTGCTCTGCCAAGCCCAGGGTGCCTCTCAGTGGTGCCCTGTTCCTAGGGGGTGTGTCTAACGTGACCTCCGAGAGTCAATTGTCCCCTCTCTTCCTGCTGTCTGCCGCCTGTCCTGGGGCTGGTTGGGCTGGGAGGTCGATCCCTGGCGAGTCTCACACGCCTTTCCTTTCCGTCGCGGTGAGAGGAGGCTGATCGTTCCTGTTACGAAGTGGGTGGTCGCAGTGTTGGTTCATCCTGCACTCCTACGCATGGAGTGGCGGGGAGAAGCCGGTAACCGGTGGGCGGTGATGACACTTTCCCGCAATTCTTCTCCATCCTCTTTTCCACTCCACCCGGGGTTCAACCTCTAGGGCTGGGACGGTGTTGGGGAGGTGAGAGAGAGAGTAAAGGTCTGTGGGGAGGTGTTGCTCCGCCAAGCCCGGGATGCGCTCAGAGGTGCCCTGTTCTCAGGGTTCGTGTCCAATGTTACCTCTGACAGTCACTTTCTCCCCTTTCTTCCTGCTGGGCGCCGCCCAGCCGGGGGCCGGCTGAGGCGTGAGGTCAGTCCCTGGCCCGTCTCCTGGTCCTTACCTTCGCGGGTGCAGTAGGGTGCTGGTTCCTGTTACGAAGCGGGGGTTTGCCATGGTGTTTGTTCCACCCCTCCTCGGCTTGGAGGGGCATGGAGAAGCTGGCAACCTGTGGGCTGTGACAACCCTTTCCCGCACTTCTTCCCATCCTCCTTAACATTCCGCCCGGGCGCACAGCCTCCACGGCTGGGACGGGGTCGGGATTTGTAGACAGAGAGGAAAGGTCAGTGGGGAAGGGTTGCACTGCCAAACCCGGGGGGCTGCTCCACAGCTCCTTTTCCCAGGGGGCGTGTCCACCGGGACCTGTGAAATTCACTTGGCCACTCTCTTCCTGTTGGCCGCCAACCGGCGGGGGGCGGTGTTGGTGGTGAGGTCGGCGCGGGCAGGTCTCGCATGCTTTTCTTTCCTGTCGCTGGTTGAGGAGGGTCCTTATCCCGTTAAAAAGTGGGGGGTGGTCGTGGTGGTTGATCCTGCCCTCCTTGGCTTGGAGGGGCGGGGAGAAGACGGCACCCTGAGTGCGTTCATGACCCTTTCCTGCACTTCTCCTCTATCCTCTTTTCCATTCCACTCAGGGGCATAGCCGGCAGGGCTTGGAGGAGTCTGGAAGGGGAGAGAGAGTGGAAAGGTCGGTGGAGAAATGTTGCTCCACCAAGCCCGGGGTGCCGTTCCCTGGCACCCTGTTCCCAGGGGACTTGTGTAACTTGACTTAGGAAAGTCACTAGGTCCATCTCTTCCTGCTGGACTACGCCCAGCGGGGCGCTGGATGAGGGGTGACGTTGGTCCCTGGTGGTTCTTGCATGCCTTATCGTCCCGTCGTGGTGGCAGGAGGGTGCTTGTTCCAGTTATGAAGGGGGCTCACCATGGTGATTGATACTGCCCTCATTGGTTTGGAGGGCTTTGAAGAAACCGGCACCCGGAGGGCAGTGATGACCCTTTCTCGCTCTTTTACTCCATCCTCTTTTCACTCCGCCTGGGGGCACAGCCTACGGGGCTGGGAAGAGTCGGGAAGGGGAAAGAGAGAGGAAACGGCGGTGGGGAAGTGTTGCTCCACAAAGCCCTGGATGTGCTCACAGGCGCCCTGTCCCCAGTAGGCTTATCCACCGGGACCTCCCAGCATCGCTTTGCCCCTCACTTCCTGTTGGCTACGCCCGAGAGGGGGCGGTTTCGGGGGGAGATCGGTCCCTGGCGGGTATCGCGTGCCTTTTCTTCCCATCGCAGGGGCAGTATGTTGCTCGTTCCAGTTATGAAGGGAGTGTCACCACGGTGATTGATCCTGCCCTCCTTGGATTGGAGGGGCTTGGAGAAGACGGCAGCCAGTGGGGGGTGACGACTTATTCCTGCACTTCTACTCCATCCTCTTTTCACTCAGCATGGGGGCACAACCTCTGGGGCTGGGTAGGGTCGGGAAGGGGAGAGAGAAAGGAAAGGTCGGTGGGTAAGGGTTGCTCCGCCAAGCCCGTTGGGCTGCTCCACAGCGCCTTTTACCCAGGAGGCATTTCCACCCGGACCTCTGAGAGTCACTTGGCCCCTCTTTTCCTGCTGTCCGCCGCCGGGCATGGGGCGGGGAAGGGGGGAGTTCGGTCTCTGGCCGGACTCGCACTGCTCTCCTTCCCATCGCGGGGGCACGTGGTTGCTCGTTTCCGTTACGAATGGGGGGTCACCCTGGTGGTTAATCCTGCCCTCGTTGACTTGGAGGAGCAGGGAGACACCGGCACCTGGTTGGGGATGACGACACTTTCCATGTACTTCTACTCCATCCTCTTTTCACTCAGCCCTGGGGCACAGCCTCCGGGGCTGAGACATGTCGGGAAGGGGAGAGAAAGAGGAAAGTTCTGTGGGGAAGTGTTGCTCTGCCAAGCCCGGGGTGCCGCTTCGTGGTGCACTGTTCCCAGCGGGCGTGTCTAATGTGACATCCGAGAATCACTTGGCCCCTCTCTTCCTTCTGTACACCGACCGGCATGGGGCGGGTTGGGCTGGGAGTTCGGTCCCTTGCGAGTCTCCATGCCTTTCCTTTCCTTCGCGGTGAGAGGAGGCTGTTCGATCCTGTTACGAAGAGGGGGGTCGTAGTGGTGGTTGATCCTGCACTCCTCGGCTTGGAGGGGCGGGGAGAAGCCGGCACCCGGTGGGCAGTGATGACCCTTTCCCGCACTTCTTCTCCATCCTCTTTTCCACTCCTCCAGTGGGCACAGCCTCCAGGGCTGGGAGGTGTCCTGAAGGGGAGAGACAGAGGAAAGGTTGGTGGGGAAGTTTTGCTCCACCAAGGCCAGTGTGCCGCTCCCTAGCACCCTGTTCCCAGAATGCTTGTCCAACTTCATCTCTGAGAGTCACTTGGCCCCTCTCTTCCTGCTGGGCCCCGCCCGGTGGGTTGCCAGGTTTGGGGGGGGTTGGTCCCTGGCGTATTTTGCACACCTTTCCTTCCCGTCGTGGTGGCAGGATGGTGCTCCTTCCAGTTATGAAGGGGGTGTTACCATGGTGATTGATCCTGCCCTCATTGGTTTGGTGGTGTGTGAAGAAACCGGCACTCGGTGGTGGGTGATGACTTATTCCCGCACTTCTACTCCAACCTCTTTTCACTCAGCCTTGGGGAACAGCCTCTGGGGCTGGGAAGGGGAGAGAGAGAGGAAAGGTCGGTGGGGAAGTGTTGGTCCACCATGCTCTGGATGCGCTCAGCATTTCCCTGTTCCCAGGGGGCATGTCCACTAGGACCTCCGAGACTCGCTTTGCCCCTTGCTTCCTGCGCACCACCGACCGTCAGGGGATTGGGTGGGGATGGAAGACGGGCCCTGTCGGGTCTCGCTTGACTTTCCTTCCCAACATGGGGGGAGTAGGGTGCTCATTCCTGTTTACAAGGTGGGGCTTCGCCGTGTTGTTTGCTCCTGCCCTCTTCAGCTTCAAGGGGCGGGGTGAAGCCGGCACCCTGTAGTAGTTGAGGGGTGTGAAGAAGTCGGCACCTGCTTGGGGGTGACGACCCTTTCCCGCACTTTTGCTCCATTCTCTTTTCACTCAGCCCGGGGGACAGCCTCCGGGAATGCGAAGAGTCCGGAATGGGAGAGAGAGGATAGGTCGGTGTGGAAAGGTTGCTCCGCAAAACTCGGGGGGCTGCTCCACAGCGCCTTTTTCCCAGGGGGCTTGGCCACTGGGACCTCCAAGAGTCACTTGGCCCCACTCTTCCTGCTAGGCACCACCGGCGGGGGGCGGTGTGGGTGGGGAAGTAGGACCGTGGTGGGTCTCACGTGCTTTTCCTTCCCGTCGCGAGGGGAGGAGGGTGCTCATCCCTCTATGAAGTTGGGGGTTGCCGTGGTGGTTGATCCTGCCCTTGTTGGTTTGGAGGGGCGGGGTGACGACGGCACCCTGTGGGTGGTGACGACCCTTTCTCGCACTTCTTTTCCGTCCTTTTTTCCACTCCGCCCGGGGCAGTCTCAGAGCCTGGGACTGGGTCGGGAATGGGAGAGATAGAGGAAAGATTGGTGGGTTGCCAGGTTTTGGGGGGGTGGGTGACTGGCGGGTCTTGCACCCCTTTCCTTCCCGTCTCGGTGGCAGGTTGGTGCTCGTTCCAGTTATGAAGGGGGTGTCATCATGGTAATTGATCCTGCCCTCCTTGGTTTGGAGGTGTATGATGAAATCGGCACCCGGTGGGGGCTGACGACTTATTTCCGCAATTCTACTCCATCCTCTTTTCACTCAGCCCTGGGGCACAGCCTCCGGTGATGGGAAGGTGATAGAGAGTGGAAAGGTTGGTGGGGAAGGGTTGCTCCACCACACCCTGGATGCGCTCAGCGGTGCCCTGTTCCCAGGGATCATGTCCACCAGGACCTCCGAGCCTCCCTTTGCCCCTCTCTTCCTGCCCGCTGCCGACCGGCAGGGGATTGTGTGGTGATGGATGTTGGGCCCTGGCGGGTCTCGCGTGACTTTCCTTCCCAACGCTGGGGAGGAAGGTGCTCATTCCCGTTACAAAGTGGGGCGTCGCCTTGTTGGTTGCTCCTGCCCTCTTGGGCTTCGTGGGGCGGGGTGAAGCCGGCACCCGGTGGGTGGTGACGACCCTTTCTGGCACTTCTTCTTCATCCTATTTTCCACTCCGCCCGGGGCAGTCTCAGAGCCTGGGACTGGGTCGGGAATGAGAGAGATAGAGGAAAGGTTGGTGGTTAAGGGTTGCTTCACCAACGTTGGGGGGTCACTCTGCGGCGCCTTGTTACCAGGGGGCTTGTGAACCTGGACCTCCAAACGTTTCTTGAACCCTCTCTTCCTGCTGAACCCCCCCCCGGCCTGGGACTGGTTGATGGGGGAGGTCGGTACCTAGCGGGTCTCTCACACCTTTTCTTCCCTTTGAGGAGGCAGGAGGGTGTTTGTTCCCCTTATTTAGAGGGGGATCACCATGGTTGTTGATCCTGCCCTCCTGGTTTTGGAGGGGTGGGAAGAAGCCGGCAGCCAGTGGGAGGTGACGCCACTTTCCTGCACTTCTACTCCATCCTCTTTTCACTCCGCCCGGGGGCATGACTTCCAGGGCTGAGACGCCGTCAGGAAGGGGAGAGAGAGAGAAAAGGTCTGTAGGGAATCATTACTCCGCCAAGCCCGGGGTGCCACTTGAATGTTCCCTGTTCCCAGGGGATGTGTCCACCGGGAACTCCTAGCATCGCTTTGCCCGTCACTTCCTTTGGCGCAGCCCGACAGGGGGTGTTTTGGGTGGGGAGAATAGTCCGTGGCGGATCTCGCGTGCCTTTCTTTCCCGTCGTGGAGGCAGGAGTGTGCTCTTTCCCGTTACAAAGTGGGGGGTCGCCGTGGTGGTTGATCCTGCCCTCTTTGACTTGGATGGGCGAGGAGAATCCGGCAGTCGGTGGGCGGTGACGACCCTTTAACCCACTTGTCCTTCATCCTCTTTTCCATTCCACTAAGGGCACAGCCTTTGGGGCTGGAATGGGGTTGGGGAGGGGAGAAAAAGATAACAGTTTGGTGGAGAAGTGTTGCTCCGCCAAGCCCGGGGAGCCACTCCGTGGTGCCCTGTTCTTAGGGGGCGTGTTTTAACGTGACCTCCGAGAGTCACTTGACCCCTCTCTTCCTCCTGTCAGCCGCCCGGCAAGGGCCGGGTGGGGGGGAGGTCAGTCTCTGGCGGTTCTCACATACTTTCCTTCCCGTCGCGGGGGCAGGAGTGTGCTTGTTACCTTTTCGAATAGGCGTTCGCCGTGGTGGTTGATCCTGCCCTTGTTGGCTTGGATGCACGGGGAGATGCTGGGACCTGGTGGGGAGTGACAAGACTTTCCGTGCACTTCTACTCAATCTTCTTTTCACTCAGCCCTGGTTCACAGCCTCGGGGCCTGGTTCGGGGTCGGGAAGGGGAGAGAAAGAGGAAAGTTCGGTGGGGAAGTGTTGCTCCGCCAATTCCGGGGTGCCGCTATGCGGCGCCCTGTTCCTAGAGAGCGTGTCTAACTTGACCTCTGAGAGTCACTTGGCCCCTCTCTTCCTCCTGTCCGCCGCCCAGCGTGTGGCGGGTTGGGCTGGGAGGTTGGTCCCTGATGAGTCTCCCACGTCTTTCCTTTCCATCGCGGTGAGAGAAGCATGCTTGTTCCTGTTACGAAGTGGGAGGTCGCAGTGGTGGTTTATCCTGAACTCCTCGGCTTGGAGGGGCGGGGACAAGCTTGCACCCGGTGGACGGCGATGACCCTTTCCTGCACTTCTTCTCCATCCTCTTTTCCACTCTGCACGGGGGCACAGCCTCCAGGACTGGGACACGGTGGGGAAGGTGAGAGAGAGAGTAAAGGTCGGTGGGGTAGGGCTTCTCCGCCATGCCCGCATGCGCTCAGAGGCGCCCTGTTGCCAGGGGGCGTGTCCAATTGGACCTCCTAACATTGCTTTGCTCCTCTCATCATGGTGGCACCGCCCGGCGGGGGGCGGTGTGGGGGTTAATTTCGGTTCCTGGGGGGTCATGAGCACCTTCCCATCGTGGGGGCAGGCAGGAGGGTGCTGGTTCCTGTTAAGAAGCTGCGGTTCGCCATGGTGGTTTATCATCAGTGGGCACAGCGTCCAGGGCTGGGAGGTGTCAGGAAGGGGAGAGAAAGAGGAAAGTTTGGTGGGGAAGTGTTGCTCTGCCAAGCCAAGGGTGCAGTTCCCTGGCAACCTGTTCCCAGTGGGTGTGTCCAACGTGACCTCTGAGAGTCACTTGGCCCCTCTCTTCCTGCTGGGCGCCACCTGGTGGAGGGCCGGGTAAGGGGGGAGTTCGGTCCCTAGTGGGTCTCGCACGCCTTTCCTTCCCATCGCGGTGGCAGGAGGGTGTTTGTTCCAGTTTTGAAAGGGGTTCACCATGGTGATTGATTCTGCCGTCGTTGGTTTGGAGGGGTGTGAAGAAACTGGCACCCTGTGAAGGGTGACGACCCTTTCCCGCACTTCAACTCCATCCTATTTTCACTCAGCCTGGGGGCACAGCCTCTGGGGCTGGGAAGGGTCGGGAAAGAGAGAGAGAGAGGAAAGGTCGGTGGGGAAGGGTCGCTCCTCCAAGTCCTGGATGCGCTCAGAAGTGCCCTGTCCCCAGGGGGTGCGTCCACTGGGACCTCCCAGCATCGCTTTGCCCCTCTCTTCGTATTGAGCTGCCCGACAGGGATGGTTTGGGGGGGGAGAATCGACCCTGGGGGTTCTCGTGTGCATTTCTTTCCCGTCTCGGAGGCAGAAGTGTGCTCTTTCCCGTTATAAAGTGGGGGGTCGCCATGGTGGTTGATCCTGCCCTCTTTGGCTTGGAGGGGCGAGGAGAATCCAGCAGCCGGTGGGTGGTGACGACCCTTTCCCGCACTTGTTCTCCATCCTCTTGTCCAATCCACCCTGGGGCACTGCCTCCGGGGCTGGGATGGGGTTGGGAATGGGAGAGAGAGAGGAAGGGTCAGTGGGGTAGAATTGGCCCACCAAGGCCGGGGTGCCGCTCCCTGACACCCTGTTCCCAGGGGGCATGTCCAAATTGACCTCTGAGAGATACTTGGCCCCACTCTACCTGTTGGATGACGTCGGCTGGGAGCCAGATATGGGGGAGGTCGGTCCCTAGTGGGTCTCGCACGCCTTTCCTTCCCGTCGCAGGTCCAGGAGGGTGCTCGTTTCCGTTATGAAGGGGGTTCACCGTAGTGATTGATCCTGCCCTCTTTCGTTTGGAGGGGTGTGAAGAAGCCAGCACCAGTTGAGGCTGACGACCCTTCCTGCACTTCTACTCCATCCTCATTTAACTCAGCCTGGGGCACAGCCTCCAGGGCTGGGAAGGGTAGGTAACAGGAGAGAGAGAGGAAAGGTCGGTGCAGAATGGTTGCTCCGCCAAACATGGGGGGCTGCTCCACAGCGAATTTTTCCCAGGGGTTGTGTCTACCGGGACCTCTGAGATTTACTTGGCCACCCTATAACTGCTGGCCTCCGCCCGGCTGGGGCCTTGTGCAGGGGGAGTTCGGCCCATGGCGGGACTCGCGTGCTTTTCCATTCCGTCGCGGTAGGAGGCTGCTCGTTCCTGTTAGGAAGTGTGAGGTCTCAGTGGATGTTGACCCTGCAATCCTCCGCATGGAGGGGCTGGGAGAAGCTGACACCCGGTGGGCGGTGACGACCCTTTACTGCAATTCTTCTCCATCCCCTTTTCCACTCCGATCGGGGGCTCAGTCTCAGAGGCTGGGATGGGGTTGGGAATGGGAGAGAGGAAAGGTCGGTGGGGAAGGGTTGCTTTGCAAAGGTCGGGGGGCCGCTCTGCGGCACCTTGTTCCCAGGGGGCTTGTGCACCTGGTCCTCCGAACGTCGCTTGACCCCTCTCTTCCTGCTGAACGCTCCCCCGGCCAGGGACGGTTTGATTGGGGAGGTCGGTACCTAGTGGGTCTCTCATGCCTTTTCTTCCCTTTGCGGGGGCAGGAGGGTGTTTGTTCCCCTTAGGAAGAGGGGGATGGCCATGGTTGTTGATCCTGCCCTCCTGGTCTTGGAGGGGTGGGTAGAAGCCGGCAGCCGGTGGGAGGTGGCGACTCTTTCCTGCACTTCTAGTCCATCCTCTTTTCACTCCGCCCGGGGGCATGGCTTCCAGGGCTGAGACGGGGTCAGGAAGGGGAGAGAGAGAGAAAAGGTCTGTGGGGAAGCTTTGCTCTGCCAGGCCCGGGGTGCCGCTTGAAGAGGCCCTGTTTTCAGGGGAAGTGTCCATCGGGACCTCCCAGCATCGCTTTTCCCGTCTCTTCCTGATGGCGCCGCCAGACAGCGGGCGGTTTGGTGGGGGAGATTGGTCCCTGGCGACTCTCACGTGCCTTTGTCTCCCGTTGCGGAGGCAGCAGTGTGCTCTTTCCCGTTGCAAAGTGGGGGGTCGACGTGGTGGTTGATCCTGCCCTCTTTTGCTTGGAGGACCGAGGAGAATCCGGGAGCCGGTGGGCAGTGACGACCCTTTCCCACACTTGTTCTCCATCCTCTTTTCCAATCCACCCTGGGGCACAGCCTCCGGGGCTGGGACGGGGTCAGGAAGGGGAGAGAGAGAGGAAAGATTGGTGTGGAAGGGTTTCTCCACCAATCCCGGGGTGCTGCTCCGTGGCACCCGGATCCCAGGGGGGTGTCCATCGGAACCTCCGAGAGTCACTTGGCCCCTCTCTTACTGCTATCTGTCGCCTGGCACAGGTCGGTGTAGGGGGTAGGTCGGCCTCTGGCGGGTCTCGCATCCTTTCCTTCCCATCACGGAGGCAGGAGGGTGCTCTTTCCCTTTATGAATGGCTGGTCGCCGTGGTGGTTGATCCTGCCATTGTTGGCTTGGACATGTAGGGAGATGCCGGCAAGTGGTGGGGGGTAACGACCCTTTCCCTGCACTTCTACTCTATCCTCTTTTCACTCAGCCCTGGGCACAGCCTCCGGGGCTGGGACGGTGTTGGGAAGGGGAGAGAGAGAGGAAAGGTCGGTGGGGAATGATTGCTCCACCAAGGCCGGGGAGCCGCTCCGTGGCACCCTGTTCTGAGGTGGTGTATCTAACGTGACCTCCGAGATTCACTTGGCCCCTCTCTTCTTGCTGTCCGCCGCCTGGCATGGGGCGGGTTGGGCTGGGAGGTCGGTCCCTGACGAATCTCTCACGCCTTTCCTTTCCGTCGCGGTGAGAGGACGCTGCTCGATCCTGTTACGACGTGGGGGTTCGCCGTTGTGGTTGATCCTCCCTTCCTCGGCTTGGAGGGGCATGGAGAAGCCGACAACCTGAGGGCGGTGACGACACTTTCCCGCACTTCTTCTCCATCCTCTTTAACATTCCGCCGGGGTGCACAGCCTCTGGGGCTGGGACGGGGTCGGGAATGGGAGAGAGAGAGGAAAGGTGTGTGTGGAAGGGTTGCTCCGCCAAACACGGGGGGCTGCTCCACAGCGCCTTTTTCGCAGGGACGTGTCCACCGGGATCACCGAGAGTCACCTGGCCTCTCTCTTCCTGCTGTCCGCCAACCGGCGGGGGGCGGTGTGGGTTGGGAGTTCGGCCCTTGTCGGGTCTCGCGTGCTTTTCCATCCTGTCGCGGGGGGTGGAGGGTCCTGTTTCCGTTAATAAGTGGGGGATCACTGTGGTGGTTGATCCTGCCTTCATTGGCTTGGAGGGGCGGGAAGAAGCCAGCACCCTGTGGGCAGTGATGACCCTTTCCTGCACTTCTTCTCCATCCTCTTTTCCACTCCGATCGGGGGTACAGCCGGCAGGGCTCAGAGTGTCGGCAAGGAGAGAGAGAGAGGAAAGATCGGTGAAGATATGTTGCTCCACCAAGCCCGGGGTGCCGTTCCCTGGCACCCTGTTCCTAGTGGGTGTGTCCGATGCGACCTCCGAAATTCACTTGGTACAACTCTTCCTGCTGGGCAACGCCCAGCAGGGCGCTGGATGACGGGGGAGGTTGTTCCCTGGCAGGTCTCGCAAGCCTTTCTTTCCCATCGCAGTGGCAAGTGGGTGCGTGTTCCAGTTATGAAGTGGGCTCACCATGGTGATTGATCCTGCCCTTGTTGGTTTGGAGGGTTTTGAAGAAACTGGCACCCGGTGGGTGGTGATGACCCTTTCCCCCTCTTCTACTCCATCCTCTTTTCACTCCGCCTGGGGGCACAGCCTCCAAGGCTGGGACGCGGTCGGGAAGGTGAGAGAGAGAGTGAAGGTCGGTGGGGAAGGGCTTCTCAGCCAAGCCCGCATGCGCTCAGAAGAGCACTGTTCCCAGGGGCCGTGTCCAATGGGACCTCCTAGCATTGCTTTGCTTCTCTCATCCTGGAGGCGCCGCCCGGCGGGGGGCGGTGTGTGGGGTAATTTCAATCCCTGGCTGGTTTACGGGCCTTCCCATCGTGGGGGCAGGAGGGTGCTGGTTTCTGTTTCAAAGCTGGGGGTCGCCAAGTTGGTTGATCCTGCCCTCCACGGCTTGGAGGGGCGGGGAGAAGCCAGAACCCTGTGGTCAGTGACGACCCTTTAACACACTTCTCCATCCTGCTTTCCACTCCGTCCCTCAGCACAGCATCCAGGGCTGGGAGGTATCAGGAAGGGGAGAGAGAGAAGAAAGGTCGGTGGGGAAGTGTTGCTCTGCAAAGCACAGGGTGCCGTTCCCTGGCACCCTGTTCCCGGTGGGTGTGTCCAACGTGACCTCTGAGAGTCACTTGGCCCCTCTCTTCCTGCTGGGTGCCCCCCCGGCTGGGGACGGGTTGATGGGGGAGGTCGGTACCTAGCGAGTTTCTCACGCCTTTTCTTCCCTTTGCGGGGACAGGAGGGTGTTCGTTCCCCTTAGGAAGAGGGGGTTCACCATTGTTGTTGATCCTGCCCTCCTGGTCTTGGAGGGGTGGGTAGAAGCCGGCAACCGGTGGGAGGTGAGGACCCTTTCCCGACTTCTCCTCCATCCTCTTTTCACTCCGCCTGGGGGCATGGCTTCCAGGGCTGAGATGGGGTCGGGAAGGGGAGAGAGAGAAAAAAAGGTCTGTTGGGAAGCGTTGCTCTGCCAAGTCCAGGGTGCTGCTTGTAGGGGCCCTGTTCCCTGTGGACGTGTCCACCGGGATCTCCCAGCATTGCTTTGTCTGTCTGGTCTTGTTGGCGCCACCCGGCAGGGGGCGTCCTGGGGGGGAGATCGGTCCCTGGTGGGTCTCCATTCCTTTCTTTCCTGTCGCGGAGTCAGGAATGTGCTCTTTCCCATTACAAAGTGTGGGGTCGCCGTGGTGGTTGATCCTGCCCTCTTTGGCTTGGAGGGGCGAGGAGAATCCGGCAGCCGGTGGGCGGTGACGACCTTTCTCGCACTTGTTCTCCATCCTCTTTTCCAATGTACCGTGGGGCACAGCCTCCGGGGCTGGGACGGATTCGGGAAGGGGAGAGAAAGAGGAAAGTTCGGTGGGGAAGTGTTGCTCCACTAAGGCCGGGGTGCCTATCCGTGGCGACCTGTTCCTAGGGGGCGTGTCTAACGTGACCTCCGAGAGTCACTTGGCCCCTCTCTTCCTGCTATCTGCTTCCCGGCGTGGGGTGGGTTGGGCTGGGAGGTCAGTCCCTGATGAGTCTCCCACGCCTTTCCTTTCCATCTCGGTGAGAGGAGGCTGCTGATTCCTGTTATGATGTGGGGGGTTGCATGGTGGTTGATCCTGCACTTCTCGGCTTGGATGGGCGGAGAGAAGCCGGCACCCGGTGGGCGGTGATGACCCTTTCCTGCACTTCTCCATTCTCTTTTCCACTCCACCCGGGGTAAAGCCTCCAGGGCTGGGATGGGGTCG
>PVKS010038039.1:0-18236 GCA_004027875.1 Aplodontia rufa
AAGCTCCCTAGGAAACTTGGAGGTGTAGGGAAGGGGATGGGGAGGGGGGAAGGTATATGAAGAACTCATAGGAGTCTGGTGATTGGGAAGATGGGGGAACCATCCCAGAAACCGATGTTATTCCTACAGTAGATACCCATTTAACACATGAGTTCTTCTGGGGGAAACTGCAATAGATGAAACCCATAGTAGCTTATCTATGCGTTAGCATTACCCCTGGTTAACAAAGTTTATACACATTGATTGCTACAGTTTTGACAATGTTTCCCCCTCATCTGTATCCTGTATTGCTATATACTTCTAGTAAATGTGGAAAAAAAATTTAGAAAGCAACTTTTCAAAAAAAAAAAAAAAAGAATTTGCATACTTGGGCATGCCAGGCAAGAGCTGTAACTGCTGAGCCATTGCTCCAGCCTCTCAAAATCACTTAAAGACACTTATAAGGAGTCAACTCCTTATTAAACCAATAACAAAGAATTTTAAGCCCTCTTTTTAAAATTAGACAATACAAAGAATTCCTAAACTTAATATGAAAATTAATACTTGCAGTCTTTCTCAAGAAAATTAAACTCTCTACTTACCCATGTAGGGGCCAACAAATCTCATTTAATACAGCATATTTTCACAAAGCAAATTGAATTTTTTTTTCAAAAAATTTAATATTAAGGGATTATGGAAAAATAGGAATACTAGCACACTGTTGGTTAACTGCAGATTGTTAACAGCCACTCGGGAAAGCAGTGTGGAGACTCCTCAAAAAATTAGGGATGGATCCCCCTTATGACCCAGCTACCCCTCTTTTGCATATTTTCCCCGAAGAGCTAGAATCAGAACATTAGGGTGACACAGCAAAATAAATGTTCGTAACTGTTCATTGTATAATAGCTAAATTATGGTATGAACCAGATGCCATTCCCTGGATGAGTGGATCCAAAATCTGTAGCATACACACACACACACACACACACACACACACAATGGAGTTCTGCTTAGGTATTAGAAACAACAATATACAGCCTTTCAAGGTAAATGGATGCCAATGGAAGAAACTATGCTGAGCAAAGTTAGCTAAATCCAGAGTTTAAAGGATCAAATATGTCCCCTCATTTGTGGAGGCTAGAGCAAAACCTGGGCTTGGATGAAAGATAGTCAAGCTCATGTACTAGACTCCCTGAAGTTGAAGCAACACATAATTTAGGGGAACCATAGATATGTATGGGGCAGCAGGGAAGGAAGAGCTGGGAGGGGAGATATGAAGGAAGTATAGGAAGGGATGTAGTGGATAATCAACAGTGTAGTTTGCTCTTTACTCACCCAAGAAGTCAAAAATGCTTGTACAATCATTTAATTCTGGAAAATATACAAATATATATATATATATATATATATTTTCACACATATATATACACATGATATATATCATATATATAGCATATATATAAATATATTTATAACTATTATAAGAGGAAATATAGAAGAGTCAAGAGACTTGGGTGTGCATGATGTGGGGGTGATTCTGGATTACAATCAGGGACATATCATATTGTTACTACATATGCATTTATGATTATACAACACAACTCCTCTAAAAAATTAAAAATAATTAAATAAATAAAATACAAATGAGTGTGGTGTAGAAAAAAATAAGTCTAACATTCTTATTTTACCAAGATATTCACAACTATTGCTTTCTGGGATTTTTTTATGTAGACTATTTTTAGAGCAGTGTTAAGATTGCAGCAAAATTAAGCAAAAATTACTGAGTTTCAATATATTCTCTACCTCCAGGCATACACAGCACATTTTACTGTCAAAATCCTATACCAGAGTGGGACCTTCATTACAGTTGAACCTATATTGAACTTTTGATCTTCCAAAGTCCACTGCTTATATTAACAAAGTTTACTCTTGTACTTTCTTTTGGGATTGAAAGTCATATAATCACATTCATCCACCATCATATTATCAAACAGAATAATTTCATTGCTTAAAAAATCCTCCATGTTTCTCTGATTCTCCTCTCTCTTTCTTTCTCTCTCTCTCTCTCTCTTTCTTTCTCTCTCTCTCTCTATCTCTCCTAACTTCTGACAACCACTGTTCATTTTTTTGTCTCCTTGGTTTTTGGCCTTTCTGAATCATCACGTGGTTGTAATTGTAGACAGTACATAGGTCTTTTTAGATTTATTTCTACCACTATATAATTTGTGCTTTAGTGACCTGATTTCTCAAGGTTTGATTGCTCATTTCTTTCTATTGTTAAATAAGAGCCGTTTTCTGAATATACCACATTTTATGTATAAATTCACTTATTAAAGAACTTATTGGTTGCTTTCATGTTTGGAAGCATATTTATGAGTAAATATTCATGAACAGATTTTTTTTATGAGGACACAAAATTTCAACTTCTTTTGGAAAATACCAAGGAGTTTAGTTGCTGAGTACAATGGTATGGATATTTTCAATTTTATATTAAATTTCCAAAATGCCTTGTAAAGTGTATGTTCCATTTTGCATTCCCACCAGCATTGAGTGAAAATTCCTGCTGCTCCACATGTCCAGCAGCATTTGATGTTGTCAGTATTTGTTTTGCATTTTAGCCTTTCTAGTATGTTTGAAAAGCATCTTCTTCTTATTTTAATTTATAATGTTCTAATGATGTCTGATATGGTGCCTCTAAGCTTAATTGCCATCTATACATCTTCTTGGAGATGTGTGTGTGTGTGTGTGTGTGTGTGTATATATGTATGTGTGCGTGCGCGCGTGTGTGTGTGTGTGTATGTGTGTGTAGATCAATACAAACTGAGGTTAGGAATTTTGTTTGAATCATAAATATCAGCACACCTGAAATTGCTCTGTGTTTAGAGCAAATCCCGTGTGAAAAATAGACATTTTTAATAAACTGTCATATTTTCTCACACATTTTATATGCTTGGGCCCAAATAAGAAGACTATAAAGCTGTCAGGAAACCTCAAAAGTCATAAGATCAATCATTCACTTCAAAAAAAGGTCCTTATAAGCCACTGCATCAAGGGAACAAGATGGGTTAATTAAATGGAACCCAGCTTGCAAAAGGGGCACTAAGTGTGTATTTACTTCTGATCTGTTTTTAAGGTACTCAGGGTACATGCCATCAACTAGCATGCAGCTTGAAAGATGAATCTGTCACTAGGTATAAAGATAATCATGTTTTTAAAAGCTATCCTAACAGAAAACAGAAAATGTCTTACAAGTAATGGGGATTTATCTGAAATAAGATCTAGTAGAGACCTATAAATATTTTTTTGAGATAAACTTCTTTATTTCCTTATCCTAAAGTGCACAGGAATGGAAGTTTAAAGGACATGCTATTTATTTGCAAATAGCATTTCCTCAATCTCATGGGAGTATCCTGAACAGGAAAATTGGTGTCAGTGGCTTAGAAAGACTATCAAAATGATAAGCAGGTTTTATTATTCATATTTTATATTATGTGAATTAGAGACTATAATGATTACAGAAAAAATTAAAGCATTTAATAATCACTTAATTGGGCCTTATTTGACTTTCTTGTAGCAGATATTGAGGTTAGCTTCTTTACCTTTTTGTGATATTTGTAAGCCTATTTCAGCATATTCAGAAACATTAAAAGTGAATCTAGGACTAAATTCATCAAAATAAAAGTGATTGTTGATTACTGAATTTGAATAGAATATTAATGAACGTTAATTGAAGTACTTTGCTTTTCTCAAATTTTATTCTTCCTAAGTAGGATTATAGTTTGAAAAGTGATTATAAAATTTTGCAATAGAATTTTGAAGTGATTTTCTCAAGTGTCTCTAACATTGTATTTACACCTTACTGAAGAAAACGAACACATTTCTCTCCTTTACAGCATTGAAAACCCCTGTTAAAACTTAAAGCATTTTTGATGTCCTTGTATTAAATATATATGACAAATATGGAAACGATGAATTCATCTTTGTCAGAAAACTCAATTTTATTCACGAAATATACTTAATTAAATGTAATAGTTATAAAACATAGCAATAATCTAATGAATTATGTATTTTTTTACTAAGCCCCTTTACATGGATTATTTCCTTTCTTGGTTGTACTTTAAATAATCCTACCAAGAATGTACTTAATATATAAGGATGGATGACAACCAAATATTTCATGAAATACCGCATAGTAAAATATATGCTGTATTTTTTCAAATGTACTTATTTAAAAGTCTTAAACTAAATAAATAATGATAAAATTCAAAAATATTTGGAAAAATATAGAATATGTGTGTAAATGATGGGCTTTAAGTAGATTTTGACCCATTTTTTTTTAAGAGAGAGAACAAGGGGTGGGGGTATACAAACTTTATTTATATTTGTAGTTGGCCTTTGTTTATTCAATACTTAGTTGCATTTGTGGTGCTGGGGTTTGAACCCAGGCCCTCGAGCATACCAGGCAAGCACTCCAATGGCTAAGCCACTGAATATGATCCAATTTGAAGCTGGCATTTACTAGTTAATGCAAATAGCAAATGCTACCTACATTTTCAACTATATTTTAATATAGTTGGTGAGGCTATCATTTGATATGAAAAATAAAAAGACATACCTGATTTTATTGTTTGCTCTAATGAGAGTGCTTTGCTGTTCAGGACTAGTCACTCTGAACAGAGTAAACTGGTTATCTTACATAGGGATTATAGGCATGGCGTTCAGGGATTGGCAGATTTTCCCTTGGGACTTGTAAGTAGTGTGACATCATCTGTACAGCACAATTACTAGAATGAGGCAGCTGGCATTCAGACCTGCTCATAGTGGAGCTAGTTCATTGCTGACTAGCTGACTGTAAGAAGCAAGGAGCTGAAACCAATTGGTTGCATGGAAATGTGTCCATTTATTGCACAGAGTTGCCACTGACCATGGAGCACATTGTATTATTCAAGGTTCTGAGAAGAAGACCATGTGTGTATGAGAGAGTGTGTGTGTCTGTGTGTGTCTGTGTGTGTGTGTGTGTGTGCATGAGCGCATGTGTATCAGAAGTCCTATTTGATTGACTTTCAGAAAGGGAAAGTCTATGCCTGCCTTTAAGGTTTTGCAGCTAAGTCATGTTTGCTAAGGATAATCTTCAATTTAACGTCAATTGATTGTAGATTTTTATTATATCTTCCAACTATCTTTGCAACACCATCAAGATAAAAGCATGATTGGATAAGAGAGATAATATGTCCACATGACAAAAAAATGACTGCTTTTCATTCCTTCCTCCAACTTTATAACACAATATCTGATGCATCCTTCTCTATACAGAATCACTCTAGGTAGGAAATTATGGAGAAGAAAGTTCAAGCTACCAAGACGACAACACAAATTCATCCCAGTGAAACTTGCATTGGCCACAGAATAAATCAACTTGCCATGCACTTTCAAAAACTCTTGTCATTCTTACTGTTTTCCACTACTTCCTTTTCTAATTTCCCCCTTTCTTTTTCTGATAACTTTTGTCACTTAATACAGCACAAAAGAATAGAAGAGCAATATGCTCTGCTTCTGACAATTTTATTTTGTATTTTTCAAAAACTGAGACCCTGGAAACATATAACTTTATAGCAGACACGCTTTGAAGGTGTCATGAGTAATACTGTGGCTTTGTCATCCCTCGTCTGTATCATTCAGTTAGAGTATAGATGTTTTGTTGCAAGCAGAATGTGGGTTGGAATAGATGCTAAGTGGAGGTGATATGTGCATAAATAAGGGGGCTGTAGGACAGAAGCAGTGTCAGGTAGAGCAGTGGAGAGCTGGTTTAACATCATATAAGTTTGAGGGATTCAAGATGAGAGGGAAGTTCCATCTCCAATTTAAGATAGTGTTGTACGGAACATTGAGATATCTGGAATGGGGAAATCATTCTGTGGTATATTTCAATAGATCCAGTTTCTAAGAATCACAGACATTTCTAAAGAAACTTAGGTGATCTGGAGAGGTTGCTCAGTGGTAGAGTGCTTGCCTGGTGTGTTCAAGGTCTTGGGTTCAATCCCCTACACTGCATACACAAATAAGTAAAGGAAAAAAACAAAACAGATGGAAAAACATCTCCTTCTCTCTCTCTCTTTAAAAATCGGTGCAAATTTATAGAACCACTCTGGAAAGCAGTATAGTTATTGCTCAAAAATCTAGGAATGGAATCATTTGACCTAGTTATCCCACTCCTTTGTATATATCCAAAGTTTCTAAAATCAGCATAGTACATTGATGTTGCCACATCAATGTTTATAGCAGTACAGTTCACAATAACTAAGCTGTGGAACCAACCAAGGTGCACTTCAACTGATGAATAGATAAAGAAAATGTGGTATAAACACACAATGGATTATTACTCAGGCATAAAAGAATAATTTTATGGCATTCACTGGCAAATGGATGGAACTAGAGGCTATTATGCTAAGTGAAATAAGCCAATCTCAAAAAGTCAAAGGTCAAATGTTCTCTATTATATGTGGAAGCTAATCCAAAATAAGGGAAAGATCAGAGGAGGAATGAGATGGGGAAAGTTTGTGCATAAATCAGACTTAACTTTCCTATATTCATGTATAAATATACCATAGTGAAGCTCATCAACAGGTTCGTCAACAAGACACTACACATATATACATATATATGTATTGTGTGTTAGTAAATAGAAAAAAAGATCAGTAAAGTAGAAGGAAGAGAATGGGAGGAAGGGGAAAAACTGGGGACTGAATGAAAAGAAGTTATAAGCCATGATTATATAAATATGTCTTTTTTTATTCTATTGTCATGTATATAAAAGAATGGGGTGGCAGGAAGGGAGGGGAAGGTGTAATACTGGGGACTGAATTAGAGCAAGTATACTTCACGATTTTATATCTATATCAATGCCTATTTTACAGTAATATACATCTAAAAAAACCAGTTAAAATGAAAAAAATCTAAAATAAATAAGTAAAATAGTAAAATACCTGACTCCTGAAATACTACCTGTTTTAGTAAGGTTTTTCATTGCAGTGACTTAGAGACCTGACAAGAACAATTTTACAAGGAAAAGATTAATTAGGGCCTCATGGTTTTGGAGGTCTTTGTCCTCCAAAATGGAGGAGATTGGCTCCATTCCTTCCATCTCAGGTGAGGCTGAACATTATGGCAGAAAGCATAGTTCCCGGGGGCAGAAAGAGACTCCACACCAGATAAAAACAATATACCTCAAAGGCATGCCCCCTGTGATCCACCTTCTTCTTCCACACCTTATGGGACTTCATTTGCCAGTTAATCCCTATTAGGATTAATATACTAATTGGGTTAAGGCTCTGATAACCCAATAATTCCACTTTAGCCGTACTGCAGTGTTACTGTGAGATTTTGGGTGACACCTCACATTGAAACCATAGCTTTATCTAATGTAAAATTCATATTTTGATTTTGAAGGTTGTTATGGACTAAATGTTTGTATCTCCCACAAGTAATATATTAAAGCTCTATCCCAATAAAAGAAAAGAAAGAAAGAAAGAAAGAAAAAACAATTAGGTGATTGTATTTTACGGAACATCTAGGCTATTGCTATGTAATCTTAGGACTGAAAAAGCATCTTAATGAGAGCTTGGTGGATCACTATCTTTGAGAAATATATGCAACGTCAACCTTGGTAAAATTAAAAAGTGTTAAAAACTCAGACACGATTTCATGGAAAATTGTAGAAGTCACCCTCAAAATGACTAATTGCAAATTTTGGTCACTCCAATAGAAAGATGGCTTAAAACAGAAATTAGAAATTATAAAACATCATTATATTTTTGAATATTCAAACACATACATCAATGCAATTTTATATTTCATAATTGTAAAATTCTGCTTTTTACTACAATGTGTCCCAAATTTTCAATTAGTTTTTATTGGTGCATGAAGTGTGACTTTGGTCCTGATGGTTCACTTTGTCACTGTAATGTAGTCATTAGGATCTAAAATAAATACCTGAAATAGAAGCCCTTCCCAATATTTTTAAATAATTTAATTTTTATTAAGCATAAAAATAATAAAATGCTTTAAATTCTTCTTCATTTTTCTAGTCAAGGAATATGCAGTATGTAATAATATCTAAGTCATTCTTCCACTATGAACTCAATCCAATTCTATTATTTGATTTTGGAAATGGATTTTGAACATGGGCCTGTTTGACTAATCAGATGATCATTTTCCTTTTCTTTTCTATTTAAATTCCGAGTGCCAGAGCTCTGTTAGGGAGGGCAGTAATTTCATTACACCAACAGAGGGAACAGCTATTCCAGCAAAACAACAAAAGCCAAGTTGGCTAAGGGAAAATGTTCCCTGTCACACCACAGGAGCCACAGGAGACATGCGGACAAAATGTCACCTCAAACACAATGACTACAGGATTGCAGAAATCTAATTAGCCATTTCATTAACTGAGTCCTGTCTGTGGAGATGGCAAACAATGGGGACGCAAACACATCCATTGATCAGAAATCTATGGAACTCTCAAGCAGATTGTTCAATAACTTACATTTCTTGTGTTTTTTAGGTGGTAGAGGGAGGACTAGAAAGGTAGAATGAGTTATTAAAAGGGCAGAGTTCAGATGGTTTGTAAAAGTTAAAGACATCTTTAGGGAATAAATCCATGAATGGGAATATAAGGGCAATGGTGCTTTGGAAACCGCATTTCTTTTTTCTCTTACATACAAGCTCAATAGGTATATTTGTAGACAGAGTATTTAAGGGTGACACTGACACAAATCATCAAAAAGACATTCATTCGCACAGGTGCATTTTAATATAGTCCTTACACTGTTAATGGACTACCTGATTGGATTAAAGCCCTTTTAAGTCATGTTCCTCACTTCATTCGTTTTTATAGCGGAAGAATTTAGTATCTGAGATTTTTTTCTTGTGTTATTCTTTTTTTGTTTGCTTGTTTCTTTGCTTTTTTGGGGTTTTGTTGTTGTTGTTGTTTCCTGGGTTTTGAACCCAGAATTGCTTAACCACTGAGCCATATCTTTAGCACTTGTTATTTTATTTTATTTATTTTGAGACAGGGTCTAAGTTGCAGGACCTCATTAAGTTGCTAAGGCTGGCTTTGAACTTTCCATCCTTCTGCCTGTCTCTGGAGGAGCCATTGAGATTATAGATGTGCCGCTGTGTCTGGTCTGAGATATTTTTAAAGTATGAAAAAAGTGGATGAATGGAATTTTAATATGAATAAATGATTTTTATCCAAAACACAGTATGAATCCAAGTGAATGAGAAAGAAAATTGATGGTATTATTATAATTTCTTACTACTTTAGAAAGTCATCTGTCTTCCATGTGATCTCTTTTGTAAAATTCCATGAAATACTGCTAAATTTTAATGAGAATGTTATTGTAAATTTAAAAAATAAACCCTGAAATAGGCAGCATTTAAGCTTCCATTGATTGTACTTTTTACTTTGGGCACCTCAATGGCTACTGCACATTAGCAAAGCTCACAGTTCATGGTCAAGCCAATTTCCGTTTATCTGGTGTTATGTGTGGCTGCTGCTTTGTGACTTGGTCCCTCACACTTTACAGATCAGAATTTTACATTGTGTCTGTGGTGAAATATTAAGATTTTACTCCAGCTGCCTGCAGGATGTGACTTCCAGTGCTGCAAGCTTTAGCAAAGAAGATTGTTTTGTTGTTTGCACAGAAGGATGCAGAGAAGACAGCAAGGAAACATTCGTCTTTTATAAGCAAGCAAACGGAGTATGGGGAAAAGGACCACGACTTAAGCACAACTTGAAAGAGGTTGGAAATGGCACTTGAGATAATCAAGCCTGTTGACTGAAAACACTTTCAAACTCTTTACCATTGCTCATACAATCTAAGTTATATCAATTTCCTGGCAGGAAAGAATACCTTATTGCTGCCAAAGCTGTGGGAAGATTTTTGATTTTACAACAACTTAATGTGCACAGGAATTCCATGGTTCTGATTACACTTTAAATCAAGGGAGACTCTACATACGCAATGCATGGCCAAGGAGCAGGAAGAAGTTAAGTTAGGCAGGGGAGTTCTGTTTGAGTCTTTGAGGTAAGAGTTCCACCATCTTGAGCATAAGGCAAATGTTCTTCCTTTAAAAATCCAACTGCTGGCTTTCCATCCTGTATTATATCGCAGAATCTAACACAGAACAGAACAAAAATCCAAAATTGTAACAAATTAAAGAATACTTACATTCTCCCTGAGTTCTCATTTTCCAGAGGAAGAAGATGTGATTTAACCCCATGAGTTTAAAACATTGAACAGTTTTAAAATTGTCCCTTAGACAAATAAAATTCTGCAAGAAGAATACAATGGTTGCTCAAGACATTTAATTTTTTTTCCAGATATATTGAATTTGTTCAAAAACTAATTTTCTTCCTAGAGCAGGAACTGCAGAAAACAAACAAACCTAATAATAGAATATTGGCTTAGAATACTAAATAATAAGATTAATGAAGTAATGCATTGTATTGGAGAAAACAATGTTAAAGAAACTTTGAAAAGCAGAATTGACTGGTTTGAAAATGAAGAAAATGTTTCTTTTAAAGATGTCTTTTTCATAGACTATCCGATGAAAATGTCACTTTAAAGACTGAACATGAATGAGTATCATTAAAATGGGATTATTGCTAGTAATTTGATTGATTAGGATTAGCAATGACATTCATTAAATACAGTTACTTATTTGCTTGAAATTCACCCTCACAGTTATTATGTTGTCATCAGTGAGGATCAATAGGAAATAATGATCTTAAATATGAATATGTTTCTCAGTGAAAACAGACCTAGGATATTATTTTTTAAATTTTAATTACCACTTGAGAGGAAAGCATTTTTAAACAAAAATCCTAGTCATATACACAAAAGTGTGTTATTTTTCCCACCAAGTAAAGGTCTCAATTTATTAAACTGTAAAATGGAATTACTATATACATACACAAAAAGTTGAAATTGTCTGTGGTATATTCATGCATGTACATAGCATAATTAGGTTAGTTTTATTCCACCATTCCTCTCCTTTCCCATCGCTCCTTCCTGGCCTTCAATTTCCTTCTTTTACTTCATTCTAGCTCTTTTTCCCCTTTACATTGGTCTAGCTTCTGCCAATACCAGAAAACATTAGACCCCCAACTTTCTGAATCTGGTTTTTTAACTTACCATGGTGCTCTACATTTCTATGCTTTCCCAGAAAATGACATAGTTTCATTCTTTTTTAAGGGATGAGTACACACACTCCATTGTGTACACACACCACAATTTCTTCCTGCATTCAATTATTGGCAGGCACCAGGCCTGGTTCCACAACTTGGCTATCATGAATTTCACTGCTATAAATATTGGTATACCTGCATCACTACTTTCTTTGATTTTAGTTCTTTTGGAGAAATATCAAGAAGTGAGATATCTGATGGATGTTAGAATATATATATATGTGTGTATATATATATATATGTATATACTACAATGTATAATATATGTAATATTCATCTATATATATAGAGAGAGAAAACAATGATGACATTTAGTAAATAAATTTAATGTCTATTTTCTTGAAGAATGTCATTCAATGGGTCGGTCGCTTTTTAAAATTCCTTGTGTGGTTTTGTTGTTAAGGTTGTATTTGTAGAACATACTTTATGCTATTCAAATATTGAAATTTTTTTTAAATTTTTTTATTTTTGAACAACCATACAAGTTTTTAACAAAATAATATAAAATGTGTATAGATTCTGGATATTACAATTACCCACCCTTATCCTTCCATTTCCCTTCCACCTATATCTCTGAAAAAGGATTATGTTGTAAAGCATTATATAAATATTTAAAATTTTTGAGACTAATTTTGCGACTGTCAGTGTAAGATTTTATGATGAATGTCCTCTTTACAGCAGAAAAAATAATTTGTTATGCCAAATTTGCTTTTAAGTAGGTCAAGTTGGTTGTATTTGTAAAGTAATATACAGTGTTCTTTTTGTAAGTGCATTATAATTATTCAAAATATTGGAATTCATTATGCTATATTCCCACAGTTCTGTAATATAATTGGATTAATCTCATTCCTTAATATCATTCTGATCTCTTCCCTCCTCTTTTACTTTGATGCACTTTCTATACTCTACTGCTTTCATTATTATTATTTTAATTAATGCATTGCAATTATATATGAAAGCAAGGTTCACTGAGGTATATTCATACACTAACAGCACAATTTGGTAAATTTAATTCTTCAGTACTTCCCCATATGCTTCATTGTTTGATCTAGATTCTTTTCCTCTACTCTGTTGGTATTTTTTTCTATTTTTATGAGATTCATTTTTTATTTCTATATATTCCTATATTTATCTTCCTCTAGTTTCCACAAATGAGAGAAAACATTCAAAAGTTTACTTTGAGTCTGGTTTATGTCACTTAACATGATTTTTTTCACTTCCAACCATTTACTAGTAAAGGACATAATTTCTTTCTTCTTTATGGCTGTGTAAAACTCCATTGTGTATATATGCTACCTTTTATTTAACCGCTCATCTATTGATGGATGGTTCCATAACTTAGCTATTAAGAATTGCATTGCCTCAATCATTGGTAAGAATGTATTCCTATGGTATGCTGATTTTAATTCTTTCAGATCAATACCAAGGAATGAGAAAACTGGGTCATTTGCTGGTTACTTTTCTAGTCTTTGGAGGAATCTCCATCTTGCTGTCCAGAGTAGTTGAACCAATTTGCAGTCCCAGCAACAATATACGACTGTACTTTTCTTCTTACAGTCTCACCAGCAATTGTTGTTATTTGTATTTTTGATGACTACAAAAATTAAGTGAGATTTCATCAGAATCTTGTTGGAACACTAATCAAGTAATGTATATTTTTAAAGATGTTCTGTACATTTATTCTACCAGTCTCTGAAATCAACATCTTGAATAATCAACAGTGGTTCTGTTTCTCCTTCTAGTTTGGTCCATTTTTGCTTCATGTCTAAATTCTTTGTGATTAGGTGACTCCACATTTAAAACTGTTAAAATTCTGTAACCTGATCTTTTAAGCACTTAGAAATGTTCCTTTTGTTAATAACCCTCATTATTATTCCTTTTTATCAGTATTTTATTTGTCTAAAAATTATTTTATTTTCTTCACACGATCTTCTGCTATTTTTATCTGACACTATTACAGATGTAGAAATGATTAATAGAGGTTCTTAAGTAAAGTAGGTATTATCAATGGGTGCCAGTTATATGTGGCCTTCTGATGGCTCAAAGCCACACTCTCTGAGACTTTCACTGTGTTTCCCTCTGCATTCAGTTGTCTTCAAGCAGTCCACTTATTGTGTCCTATGCTGAAGGGACTCAGCACTGCTGTTTGACAGCATTCTTCTGCCAATACCCACATGGTAACATAGACAGTTATTTCTTTATAATTATATTATAAATATATTATAAATTATATTATAAATATATTAGAAATATATATTATAATTAGTCCAATTTTTAGCACCTAGTTCACTGTAGTCTCGGCAACTTTTTCTCAGTGTTAATCTATTCTATCCTTTAAAATGATTTCTTAAGTTTCCAGTTTACTTTATAAAGCACAACCTGGAATATTATATGCTGTTTCTTTTTTTCCTGAATAAATAAAATTGATATTATGCTTTTAACTGGAAATGGTTTCACAAAATATATTCTTCATTATGGAAATATAAAATTAGTTGTATGATTAGTGTGAACATATGAATGATAACAGTAGATAATGGTATCTAGTTAATAGCCAATTACCTATAACAAAGTTTATTTATTTATTTATTTTAAAATTGTGTGCTGATTTAAACGTGCTTAGAAGACTAAGGTGCTGATAAAATAGAATTGTAGGTTATAAATATGGCTACATAAGCACATTGAATGGCTGGCTTTGACTTCACTGAAGATATTATTGCCATAATATAATTTTAGAACTTAAAAATCTTATTTCAAAACCCATTAGGTAAAGAATAAGCTTATAAATGTGCTCTAAAAAATCATCTGTGTCATGAAACTTTTCAAAGTCCTTAAAAGTCAACCTCCATATTTGGATTATCTAGTGAGCGACCCCAAGTTTTTACTGACCTTTCACTCCAGGCTTCCATACAATATTTCACCCATTTATATACCATCGCCTCTCACACATTCATGCTCATATACAACTGTGAGTCCATTATAACTATTGCAATATTTTTGATGAGTAGATGGGATTTTAATTTGCCATTGATTGAATTATTTGATAAAATATTTAAGTATACAGATTTTCAGTTAGAGGACCTGATTTTACATTCCTACATTTATTCCTAGATGCTTAAACTCTTATTAGAATATCATCTTTCAAGTAAAAATAACACATTTGAGCATTATAGGAGTTTATGATGATTAACCAAAGTAAAACACAATTAAGTAGCAGAGTACATAATGCATCATGTATATATTTTAATGCTATTTCAAACAAAAATCATTTTTGTACTTCCCATTGTAACAAAATAGTGTTGAGGTGACTTTAAGGTATGCATTTATTTTTAATACTTGCTACTTTTAATTTAACTTGTGTAAAAATATTTCATTTTTAAAATTGCTCTAGCAAAAGTACACATAAAAACATGGAGTTACTTCACTCAAATCTCTATTCAGGAATCCAGGGAACATGTACTAATTGCGACTTTAAAATCATAGTAAAATGAGTGCAACAATGGCTCTCCATTTAAGACAATAGCTTCAATTCATTCATGCTGTCAAAAACAACTTCTACCTTTAAAAAAAAAGCTGACTATACCAAGAAAGATAAGTGAAAGATATGTGGAAATAATAATAATAATAACTAAAACATTCTATGAATGACTTCTATTTTGCTCAAATGTTTTAGTGTACATATATTTGTAGACACATTAAAGTAAGTCACTTTATTGTCTAAGGACTTTCACATTTCTCAAAATATTTTTGTTGGTATTCATGAGGGTTTTTGTAGTATTTTAATTATCTGCAGTTGTTTATCATGCAATAGTCTTTCACCTCATTAGAAATAGATCACTTACAGCTTTAATACTTTTAAATTTACATATGTTTATGAAATAGATATTTTAAGAAATGCATCTATATCTGTCATTCTCTCAATTCTAACTGATCTTCCTGATAAAGGAAAATATTTTTCATCCCTGTGTACAGTTCACCACTTGAGCTTGTGTTAAAAAAGGAAAAAGATTATTGTGGAATGGGCGATTTTCTGGTAAATATTCCTAACACCTCCAGAGTCTTCCATAAAATTCACAGTTCTTTTGGTTGTTAATAGAACCGGGAGTTAAATAAAATGAAAATTTACAGTTAAGAAATATCCTGGTATTTTTTCGTATTATTTGAGAAATTCCCTCAATTTAAAAACACGAGTTTTCAATGACTTCAGAAGTGATTGTTGTAGGATACTAAACCCATTTCAGTCTTAAAAGGTATACAAATAATTAAAGTATCTTTAATTTCCTCCAATGCAGTCCCCAGTACTTCCTCTTTTCCTCCACTCCTCCTTTCCACACTTCTCTTCCTCTAATCTATTGGTTTTCCTTCTATTCACTTAGTTTTTTAATCTGATACTTTATAGATATATATATAAAGTACACATAAAGGTAAAATTTGTTGTTATATATATATATATATGTAATCAGTATCATAATACATTGCATATAGCATATTTGGTCAATTTCATTCCACCATAAATTCCGTGCATGCATCATGATGTCAAAATGATCCCAAAAATTATGTGTAACTATAATCCACTAAAATTTAAAAAAAATCTTTCCTTTGCCAAAAATCAATTAAGCAATCTCAAAGAAAATTTTTAATTCTTTTTGTCAAAGCTACTTTCAGATTAAAAATGGACAAAATTCTGGGTTTAGAAATTAGTGTGTTGGCATATTTTTTTACTCATTAGTTAAATCTTTTAAAAATTATGAAAGAGTGTAAGCAACCTAGTATTTTGCTGAACATCTACCATGCATGAATAGTAAGATTTTATGTTTCACACATTATCTAAAGAAATCTTGATCATGTATAATTCATGCTCACTATTTGTGAAGAACAGGACTAAGCATTTTGCACCCCTGATGGCATTTAATCCAGCAGCTACCCCTTGCAATGTGTACACCATTTCATTCTCATTTGATACATATGAATATCATGACACATAAATATAAAAGTATTGTCTTACAGTGACACAGGATTGGAGTTTGTGTGATTCATTGTATTGTCTACTTGAATAGTAGGTAATTGTTACTTCTTTAAACAGTGGAAAAAAAAAACTAATCTCCAAAAAATACCAAGAATAGAAATGATGTTTATGTAACAATCTGTAATAGTGCAACCACATTAAATGCATTTTCTTTGTGGTTCTCAAGTTCCTCCATATCTCCCTATTTATACCATCCACATCCTCAGCCTATCTTTTTTCCATTAGTGATATATTTTGACACTTTTTGAACTATTAAAAAAATAATTCAAATGCAGGAAAACATGAATATACATCCAGATGAGTGAAATTTTAGATTATTAAAAATGCATTTAATTATGAAAAAGAGGATAAATTACAAAATATCTTGCACAAAAGATTCATTCAATAAATGTTATCAGGAAATAATTTTTTTTCAGAATATATTTGAGCCACCTATTCATAAAATTCATATTTCCAATAAAATAAATGAGAAGTAAACAGATAGTAAATTCAAGAACTTCACATTTGTGCATGATAAAAATTTTCAGTTATATCCACTCACTATCAAAAGAAAGATGAACTTAAACATTTAAAATATTTTTCAGCAAGATTAAAATGGAATATATTTTAGATAAAATAAACTTAGAAATATAATTGATTAAATTCACCTTAGTTGATTTCCATCAATTCAGTTGATTGAGCTTCTTTTTTTCCTCTTATTTTCTAAGAATAATTCTATGGTACTGATTGAGGAATTCCAAATTAGTACAAAAAAATGAAAGAATCAAAAGGAAAACAAAAGAGGTGATGACTTCTAATTTCTGCCCCTCTTCATTTTCACTATTTTTAAATTGTAACATATATTTGAAATATTAAATACTTGTCTTAAGTTTCATCACTTCAGAATTAAGTGTTTCATTTAAATTACACACTCACAGAGGAAATATCAAAAGTGCATGTGAAATGGATTATGGTTGTGATGATTGATTCCATGTGTCAACTTGGTCTAGACACAGAGTGTTCAAGTACTTGGTCAAACATCATTTTGGATGTGTCTTGATACTGTTTTGGATAAGATCAGCATCTGAACACACAGAATATGCATAGCAGACGGTCCACCCTTATATGGTTGGTTCTCATATAACAAATTGAAGGCCTGAATAAAAGAAAAAGGTTTACTTCCTTTCATAACAGGGAACTCCTGCCTGACAGCCTTGAGCTGGGACATTTGTTTTACCTTGGTGCTCTATTTTAGTTAGCTTTTGCATCTCAGTGACCAACATACCCAAGAGGAACAATTAGGAAGAGAGAAAGTTTATTTGGGGTTCCTGGTTTCAGAGGTCTCAGTTGCTCCATTGCTCTGGACCCAAGATAAAGCAGAACATCATGAGGGAAAGGCCCAGTACAGTAAAACTGATGGGTTCATGGTGGGATCAGGAAGGAGAGGTCATGGGCGAGGGAAGAGGTTGCTAGAAGAAAACCTCTTCCAGAGCTTGCTCCCAGTGACCCACCTCCACCTCCTCTAGTCCCACACACTCGCCAACCAGTCAAGCCCATTAATCTAAGATGAACCAATTAGACTACAGCTCTCATGATCTAATCATTAACAATGAGTGTCCCTGCATTTACAGGAGCTTTGGTGGGACAGCTCACATCCAAAGCACAACTGTTTTAATCAGCTCTTTTGCTGCTGTCACCAAAAGACCTAACAAGGACAATTTTAATGGAGGAAATATTTGGTGCTCATGGTTTCAGAGATCTCAGTCCACAGACATCAAATACCATTGTTCTGGGATCAACATGAGGCACAATAGCATGGCAGTTGGACATGGCAGAGGAAAGCAGCTCAGGACATAGCATTCAGGAAATGGGGAGGGAGAGAGAGAGAGAGAGAGAGAGAGAGAGAGAACTGTGTTTACCAGGGACAAAATATAAACCCCAAAGTCTTGCCCCCAGTGACCCACTTCCTCCAGCCACACCCTACCTGCTTGCAGTTGCTATCCAGACAAT
>PVKS010038040.1:0-18209 GCA_004027875.1 Aplodontia rufa
TTTATTAAAAAAAAAAAAAAAAAGAAAGAGGGACAGAGAGAGAAAAAAAAACCACAATTTTTATTTAGTTGTTCATGTGACTTTTGCTGTTCCAAGACATTGTTGTGTATGTGGTGCTGGGGTTTGAACTCGTGTACTCGTGCATGCTGGGGTAAGTGCCGTAACTGCTGAGCCACCACTCCAGCCTCTATCCCTCTCTTTTTAAAAACAACAACAACAAAAACCAAATCCTTTCTTAGAAGCTGTGGGAAACTAGAAGTGTTACAGTTGGTGCTTGATGAGGGTTCATGAGCAGAATGCATGGAGCGGCTTCATGCACCTTGACCCCAGGAAGCGGCTCAGTTCAGGGAGAGGCAGATGCTTGAGCATACTTTGTCCCCAGGGGAGGAGCAGACACTCCTCCCCAGGCTGCCCAGCACCGGGAGCTGGAGCCCTCTCATCTTATGGCAACTGCTAGGTGTCTTCTGGGGCTGCAGTTGAAGCTGGTATTGGGGAATGACCTGGCTGCCCTGCTTCTGGGTGTAGCCCGAGAAGGAAGGAAAGTGGGGTCTGGAAGGGGCGTTTGTGGACACTTGCTCACAACTGTTCACTCTCAAGCACCAAGAGGAGGTGACCCAGGTGTTCACTGGGTAGGTGTGGTGAGGTCTGTGTGTACTGTTCAGCTTCAGACAGGGACACTGGGCTCAGGGAAGCGTCACTGCGTGATCTGGCTCACGTGAGGCCCCCAGATGCTTATGGTCACAGCCATTCTCTTCGGTCCAGTGGGGGATTGCAGGGGACTTGTTTTCTTCTGGAAGGCTCAGTCGAATGGGAATGGTATTGAAAGCAGTTGCTATCCTTCCTCTCAGGCCGGATGTTCATATTCTATGGCAACAAGACTTCCACGCAGTTCCTGAACTTCACTCCAACACTCATCTGTGCAGACGACCTGCAGGCTGATATCCTTGGCTCCACCTGGGCCTCAGACAGACAGACAGGTGGCCTTCTGGGGTTTAGCTGGACTTGGGGGGTGCTTTTGGTTGTGACAGCAAGGTGTCTCCAGGTGCATCTCGTGCATCAGGCAGTGCCCCTGCCTGTCCTCTCTGTCTGCGAGCCTTTCTTGGCCCATTCTCTTCTTGCGGGGCCATCGGTGAGCCCCACTGAGTGCTGCTCCTGCGCTGGGAGTCCTACAGGTGGGCCGCTTCTGCTGAGGGTGGGCTATGTGGGGAGTTGGAGCACAGGGCGCCTTTGGAGCATCCCAGCTGAGCTGCGGCCTTTGCACGTGGGATCTGTGTGGTTCAAACAGACTCCTGACGCTGAGAACACACACACAGACACAGGCAGCTGTGCTGAGGCTTTGTGCGAGTCAGAAGCGCAGGCTTACACCTCCCGAGGACTCACGAGGTGCCCTGAGCCTGGCCGTGGAGTGGCCAGTGGGTGCAGGGTCCAGAGGGAAGACGAGCCCACGCCCTGCCACCTGCAGGCCCTGCCATGGTCTGTGGGCCCCTTTTCTTACTGTGCTCATAGGTGCCCAAGAGCTGAGGTGGTTTCAGCAGGGGCAGCAGTGGGCCTTCCGATGGCCTTCCAGGAGGGGAGTGGGAGGATGCAGCGACCTGGGCTGCTGGGCCTACTCTCCAGTCTCAGACAGGGCTGGTGGTGGTCTTGGCCTGCGCTTTGCGCTGTGGTAGGGAGTGTGCTGCTTCCTGTGGCGGGGCTTGCCAGGCCAGGCCCACTCTCCCCAACTATCTGTACTCCTTAACCCGCTCGCTCACATCTGAACCTGCAGACCAAGCCCGTGGACCCAACCGTGGATGGGGGTGCGCAGGTGCAGCAGGTGGTCAACATCGAGTGTGTGTCCGACTTCTCAGAGGCACCGGTCCTCAACATCCAGTTCAGGTAGGAGCCACCTGTGGTTCCCAGGTCAAGGAGTGAATGTGGGCACCTGCCTGTGTGTGTAGGTGCCACTGGTCCTCTCCAGGGTGAGACCCAGTGCAGGTTGGTGCCATCTGGACATGTGTGCCTAGCCGCTGTGCCTTGGGCAGGTGACCGTGCTGTGTACCACAGTACCTTGCAGGCCTCAGGTGCTGCTCTGTGGCCTGAGAGATGGAGGGGTGTGGCCTGGTTGGTGGACCACTGGGCTGCTGAACTGTGCTGGGAGGTTGGTGGCGCCGCTTGTACAGCTGCATGCAGGCCCCCCTTTTGCAAGGACCACTGTGGAACAGCTCAGGCGTGGCTTCTCTTCAGTCCTCCCACTGGGAAGTCCACACTGTTTACAGACCCCTGAGCTGGGAGGCAGAGGACTGGCCAAGGCGAGTGGTAGTGGGTCCTGCTGGCCCTGCCCTGGCTCTGCCCTGGCTCTGTTTGCTGAGGCCAAGAAGGGCTGGTCATCCTAGCTGCTGGCACCAGGCAGTGTGCGTGGCCCTGGCTTTGCTGCACCAGGTGCCCTTGGTGGGTCCATGGATGTTGCTTTGGTTCCCCCCAAGAGCACTGCCTACTCTGCTGGTGGGCAACCCCGTGTGGAAGCTGCCCACACTCTTGGGCTTTCTGAGCTCTGAGGATGTGCAGCTAGGAGCCTCTGTCCCCTCCCTTCTGGTCAACACGTCTGCTCGTAGGTATGGTGGCACCTTCCAGAATGTGTCTGTCAAGCTACCCATCACACTCAACAAATTCTTCCAGCCCACAGAAATGGCTTCTCAGGATTTCTTTCAACGATGGAAGCAGCTGAGCAAGTTAGAGGGCCATGTGCTGGGGTGGGTGGGAAGCAGGGCCGTTGGGTGGCGTGGCCTGTTGGTCTCTATGGCTCTAGCACGGACAGCCCTCTGTGCCCTTCCTCAGCCCGCAGCAAGAGGTGCAGAACATTTTCAAAGCGAAGCATCCGATGGACACAGAGATCACTAAGGCAAAGGTAAGTGTTGTGAGGTGGCATTCCCAAGGCAAACGCACTGTGGCAGTGCCAGTGTCCTGATCCCCCTTCTTCTGGACAGATTATTGGATTTGGTTCTGCGCTCCTTGAAGAAGTTGATCCTAATCCTGCAAATTTTGTGGGTGCCGGCATCATCCACACCAGGACCACCCAGATTGGATGCCTGCTACGTCTGGAGCCCAATCTGCAGGCCCAGGTCAGACCTCCTGTGGAAGTGGGTGGGTCTAAAGCTGGCCCTGTGGGGCCCTGGCAGTGAGTGCCGCAGGTCCTGAGTGCTATGGCCTGGTAGCTGCCTGCCCTAGCCATACCTGGGCTGCACTCATGTCTGTGGTGCCTCCTCTGGTCCCTGAGCAGTGTCTTGCCAAGGGGCTCCTGTTTGTCCCATTCTGAGTGGACAGCATGTCACGTTGCCTGTCCCTAGAGCGTGTGGCCACTTGCTGGGAGGTGCATGGTTAATGTGCCTGCTGATCCTGCACCTGTCGTGAGATCTGCCCATTCTCACTGTTACGTGTCCTTTGCCCCCCGAGGGGCTGCTGGAGCCTGCATGCCTGCTGACCTGCAGCCTCTGTTCCAGATGTACCGGCTCACGCTGCGCACAAGCAAAGACACTGTCTCGCAGAGGTTGTGTGAGCTGCTGTCAGAGCAGTTCTGATCCAGGGAGCAGAAGGTCCAGCTCATGTTCGTGCGTCTCTCTTCGTCTCTACCATTTGTCTTCGTTACCATTCTGCAAATAAAATCCCTCGTCTGAGTATTGCAGCACAAGGCGCCTCCAGGCCTGACCCCTGGGCGTCGCGGGACAAAGGGCACGTTGGAAGAGGACTGCAGCGGCCCTGCCTGGCAGGAGGGCCCTGGACCCTGGGAACCAGGAAGCCCTGTGGTTCAGTTTACACATTAAAGAGAAATTAGAAGTTTGAATGCAGGTGGGAATTTTGTTGAGATTTTGTCCAAGTGTGGCTGTCCAGTTGCAGACCCTTCTCAGATCTTGGAGCGGCAGTGCTGCTGTGCTTGCAGGGCTAGTCCAGGTCTGCCTGGCTGTGCCGGCGGGAACACCCACTGCTGGAGGAGTGTGACCTGCCCCGGGCTTGCTGAGGCACCACTGGATGGCTTCGGGGGGGATTTTAACTGAGGAGCTGGCAGCATGTGTTGGATGACTCTTAACTGAACCACACGCCGGCTCTCCTCACCTGGCCCTGCCACTGCACCAGTGTCCTTTGAAGGGACTTCTGTGACGTGTTCTGTCCAACCCCTTAGATTTGCACTTGGTGGGCGGAGGGATCCTGGTAGCTCTGGAGGGCGTGAGCACAGCTTGTCTTGCAGGACTAAGATGTGCTTGTTCCTCCTGTTAGTGGCCTTCACCTGGCCTCAGCCAAGGCCAAGTGCTGCTGACTGCACCTGTCCAGTCCCTGCTTGAGGTGGGGGTGGAGGAGATGGAAGGTGTAAGGACAGCAGCCCTGGTAGTGCTGTGCTGAGGGGATGTGGGCATCTGCCAGCCCATACCCCATGCTCCCAGGGTCCCGGCCTGTGCAGTGCCTGGCAGGGTGTGATGGGATGGAGAGGCCTCAGGAGCTGGGGCCCTGCCCTGCCATGGGCCTGCTCCCAGTTCTCCTGAACATGCTTCTGCCACCAGCTCCAAGGAGACGTAGGGAAGGCAGGCCTACTGTCAGTCCCTCAATGTGCCAGGGCCCTTTGTCTCTGGCCAGCAGCCTGCTGCTGTGTGGATCTTGGGGTCAGTGGCAGGGCATTGTGTCCCACCCAGGGTTCCCACAGCCTCTACTGTGTGGGGCCCTGGTGGCCTAGACCACCCGGCACCTCTGGTGCTGGTCTTGGTGTGTCTGCTCCAGAGCCCATGGTCTGTCCGCAGTGCACCAGGGCACACCCCTGCCTCAGTGCAAGCCTGGCTGTCCAGAGTGAGCCTCCCTGTCCTCTTGCTCCAGCTGCTGGACAGTGTGGCTATCCTAGTGTGTGGTCCTCACACTGCCGTGTGGACAGCAGGGCCTGTGGCCATGGCTCCTGTGCACTGGCAGCTGGGCGGTGGCCTCTGGGCTGGGACTCCCTCAGCACAGGAAAGGCTGCTGAGGCTCAGGCCTGCCCTCTGCACTGTCCCAGGGGTGTCCATCTGTGCAGTGTGCTCCTTTTCAGAGAAAAATAAATGCTAGAACTGTTGACTGGGATGCGTGTGTGGTCTTTGGGGAGCCTTCAGACCCCACCCCGTGGGCATGGTGGGGAGCTGGCACCAAGGACCTGGAGTACCATTTGCCTGGGCAGTGCTGGAGCAGGGGCCTCTGAAGGTGGTGCACTTTGCCCTGCCGGTGTGATTCTGGTGTGGCTGTCTGGCCCAGGTCTCCCTACTGCAGTGCTTGTTGGGCCATGGTTCCTCAGAGGTCCTACCCTCTGGAGGCTTCTGGTCTAAGCTCATAGGACGGATGGGCCCAGGGGCTCTTTCCTGCTGGGCCACACCTGGGGTGAGGCAGCTTCTGCCTGGGAAACTCCCACATGGCAGTCAGATGGTACTAGAGGGACTCAGAGGGATCCAGATGGCAGTAGCTTCACCAGGGGCTTGAACAAGGTTCTGGGTAGGGGCAAGGCCACCTGTGCTGCCCTCTCTAGTCCCAGCCGCACCTCGGTCCAGTCTCACCCAGCCTGGGTCCTGTGCCCCCTGTGTAAGTGCATCTATGTTAGTAGCTTGAGGGGTTGGGGTGACACAGTGGTGCTCATGGGATGAGAACCAGTTTATTTGGAATCAACTCTGGTGGGTGACAGCCTCCTCTGGGGATGTGGGTCAGGCAGCAGCCATCCTGCCCTATTGGGTGCCCAGCTGTGCTTCTCCCCTGACTGGGAGGCCCTCTGCTGTATTAGGGCTTACCTTGCCTTTTGCCCCACTCATCCCTGTCCCCTGCACCCCAGCATCCCTGCTGAGCAGCACCCTCCTCGGCTCTGCTCTTGGGACTTCTCTGCAGGATTCTGCAACCCAAGGCCAGAGGCTGTGCATGGTGGATGCTGTGGTCAGCAAGTGCCTTGTTTGTTGGGGTTAGCAGTCTACTGCCCACTTCAGACCCGCTCTCTGTCAGGGTTGCAGGAAGTGGGTGGTCAGGGCCTCTTCCTAGTAGCCTCTTTCTGCAGCTGCCTTAGATGAGCCATAGCTGAGGGCACTTGGAGGCCATGCCTGTGGCCAGGAACAGGGCTGCCATGCAGACCCAGAGGAGGCGGTGATGGTGACTTCTGTCCTTGTTCCTTTACCCTTCAAGCCCAGGAGACTGGGCAGGGCCTCTAGTCTCTGCAGTGTAGGGGAGTGCATGCACAGCTGCTGAACACCTGCAGGGTGAGCTTGAGCTGCTGGCCTGGTGCGCTGGGGTCTGGACAAGGCAGTAGTAGCTCCTCCTCGTAGGAGCTGACTGGGTGGCAGCAGCTGCAGTGGGCATCCACCTGCTGGGTGGTGATGTTGAAGCTGCCAAGAAGCAGACAAGCAGAGGGTCAGGGCAGCTACTCGCTCATGAGGAGCAGGCAGGACCCAGAGGCTGGTTGCAGGCCAGGCTTTCAAGACTGGGCCCTTCCTGCTGACTGCTGGAGCAGGTCCTGGAGCAGGCTGCCCAGAGGCTTATGGGCCAGGGCAGCCCTGCCAGGATCTTGGCAGCCTGGTTCTTGATGTGGCTAGCTCCCAGTGCTCACCTGACAGAAGAGGCACAGACGCCCTCGCAGCGGGTCAGGGTCACGTTGGCTGTGCATCCCTGGTAGGTGATCTCCTGCTCATATTCCTGAACACTGCAGGCTCCTGGGGGCCAAGAGGCAAGGGTGAGGTGGGCAGTGAGACAGACACTCACTCCATGGCAGGGCTACCGTGCAGAGAGCAGGAATGATGCCTGGCAGCCTCTCCTTCCTGGCTTTTCCTGAAGGACCTAGCAGCAAGCTGGACCCCAGAGGACCTGAGTGAGCTGTCCTTGACCCCCAGCTCCTCATTGCCACCCTCTTTTGCCCAGGACGTGACCTATGGGCATAGGTGTCTTGGGTCTGCTGGATGCAGGGCCAAGGAGAGGGTGTCTGTGTCCCCAAAGGGGGACAGCTGGTGTAGGGGACTCCTGACACCACAGCTGAGAGTGGGGGAGGCAGAGCAGGCTCCTTAGTCTGGGTTTCTAGAAGGGGTAGGGTGGAAGGACCTGGACACCCTGGTCGTTGGTGGTGGTACTGTGGCACACAGCACTGACATCACAAAATAATTTGGAACTTGGGTTCACATATTTAAAAAAAGGGAGACCTGTGGCAGGCTGGATAGTCTCTTTGTGTCTCTCCTTCACTGCACAGATGGACACCTGCCCCCAGGCCTGCTTCCATGCCTGCATCTCCCTGAGTTGTGCTCCTCAGCAGCTATGCCTTGAGCCCCTGCCCTCCCCTATTTCTTGCCTGTGCTGGTTCCTTTTGTCACTCCCAGGAAACAGTTTGCACCCATGTCCTTATCTCACATGCTGACAATGCAGGCAGGAGAATGGGAAGCTGAAGCTGATGTTGGCCCTGCAAGCAGGACCTCTGGGGGAAGGCCTGGGGCATGCGAGGGCAGTGCAGCTCCAAGGACAGCTGTAGTGGGAGGCATCCTCACAGGGAAGGGGCACGCCCAGACTACAAGGTAGACTTAAGCAGCTATTGCCACAGTGGCATGGCTGGGACATGAACCGGTCTGCAGGGAGCCCTGGCAATTCCTGGCAGGGCAAGTGGAAGCTGCAACATGCAGTGAGTGCCTCAACTAAATGGCAGCCCTGGTCTCTAGCAGGTCACCTAGGGTGAGGTGCATACCTGTACTGGACTTTTCTTTTCCTAACTTGAAGGAGGTCATTCTCCTTGAGCCCAGCAGCCTCCCCTAACCCTCACATCCTATGAACTTCCTAAAGTTCATTTGTGCAAGGCAGCTTGCGGGAGATGGCAGCCGGAAGGGAGGTTAAGACTGCAGGGGACGTGGTTACTGAGAATGAGCAAGCCAGGTACAGGAAAGAGCAGAGGCCCAGAATGTGAGAGAGGCCTCCAGTGACAAGTAGGAGGCAGGGGCAGGGAAGCACCAGCTTCTGCCATACTGGAGTTAGCTCCAGGGGTGCTCAGGAGAAAGGGGCAGTGGCCAGGACCAGGAAGGCCTAGAGCAGCCACGAGGCCTTGGGCAGCAAAGAGGAATGATGGGACAAAGGAGGACATTATGTACAAGGGACAACACTGTCCTGTTGAGGGAAAAGGCAGGCATGCACAGAGCCATTCACCAAAGGCCAATGGGGCTGCAGAGATGCTACTTACCCGGAGAGCTGGATGAAGATGGAACAGGAGAGGAGACCAAGGGGGTCACAGTGGAAGGGGATTCTGGGGAAAAGGCAGAGGAGCTTCCATGGGAAGTTATGAGGCTAGATGGGATCATGGATGTAGGCAGGCTGGTGGTACCAGGATGGCTAGTGGTGAGGTTGGTGGCAGGAGGAACTGTTGAGACTGTCATCCCTAAGGTAGAGGACACAAGGCCTGGCATGGAGGCATGGGAGGTGAGAGAAGTCAACTGGGAGGTGGTAGAATGCGATAAACCAGAGGCAGTGGAGGCAATGGACGTGGTCCTGGATGTGGAAGGGAGGCCTGAGCTGGAGGCTGGGATGTGAGATGGTGTGGGAGACATATGGATGGCTGGTATGGTGGGCGGAGCAGAGGAGGGGACAGATGAGGTAAGAAAAGGTAAGACGGAGGTATTAACAGGTAGGGAGACTAGTGTATGAGTCACAAAGGTAGAGGGAGATGCAGGACGGGAGACAGGTGTGGATCCAGTGGAAAATGGGTTATGGGTGACGGAGGGCATGGTCTCTGATGTAGCAACCTTTGAGGTGGAAGGGAGCGTGGAAGATGACGTTATCAAAGGGGAGGGGCTAGAAGACAACATGGGAGAAGTGACAGGGGATATAGGATGAGAAGATGGTGGGAATGAGGATATAGGTAAGGTTGTAGGCCAAAATGTGGTATGATGTGGACCTGCTGAAGAAACGGAAGTTGTTGAAAGACTTGGTGGTAAGGATGGAGAGGTAGAAGAGGATGATAAAGTAGGACTGAGGCTAGAAATATACGATACATGAGAGGAAGGGCTTTCCATGGGAAAGGAGGTCATGGCAGTGCTGAGTGAGTTGTGGGTCTGGGTGGAGGGCCTGGTGTTGGTAGTGAGTGGTGGGGTGGTGACAGTGGGCCCCGTGGCCTTAAGGGTAGCTGTTGAAAGGCTGGTGGCAGTTGTTGGTGCAGTGGTGGATGAGCTGCTGGGGCTCTGAGAAGTTGGTGTCACCAAGGAAGTTGAAGGTGTTGGTACAGGAGAGGTGAGTGTGGTCTGTGGATGGGACATGGATGGAAAAGCAGTGGTCATGATGGGAGATGTTCCAGTGGGAACACTCAGGGAGAGGGGAATGCTTGAAGAGGAAGGTGTGGGTGCAGAACGGGTGGTCTCTATGGTTTGGGCACTGCTGAATGTCGCTGAGGAGGTGAGAGTCTCTGGGGTACCAATAACACTGTAGGTGGGTGTGCGTGTGGTAGTGGTGAGCAGAGGTGATGTGGGTTCCTGGGGTGGAGTGGAGGATGGGTGTGACAGGAGAGATGCTGAGGTCCTGGCAGTGCTGAGTGAGTTGTAGGTCTGAGTGGATTGACTGGTGGTAGTGAGTGGTGGGATGGTGACAGTGGTCCCTGTGGCCTTGAGGGTAGCTGTTGAAAGGCTGGTGGCAATTGTTGGTAGGGTAGTTGATGGGCTGCTGTGGTTCTGTGAAGTTGGTGTCACCAAGGAAGTTGAAGTTTTTGGCACCAGAGAGGTGAGGGTGGTCTGTGGATGTAACGTGATTGGAACAGCAGTCACTGTGATGGGAGAAGTTCCAGTGGAAACACTCTGGGTGTGGGTAATGCTGGAAGAAGAGAGTGTGGTTGCAGAATGGGTGGTCAGTGTGGTTTGGGCAGTGCTGAGTGTCGTCAAGGAGGTGAGAGTCTCTGGGGACTCAGTTACACTGTAGTTGGGTATGTGGGTGGTGGTGAGCAGAGGTGATGTGGTTTCCTGTGGTGGAGTGGAAGATGGGTGTGACAGGAGGGACACTGAGGTTGTGGCAGTGCTGAGTGAGCTGTGAGTCTGGGTGGAGGGACTGATGGTCGTAGTAAGTGGTGGGGTGGTGACAGTGGGCCCCGTGGCCTTGACAGTAGCTGTTGAAAGACTGGAGCCAGTTTTTGGTGTGGTGGTGGATGGGCTGCTCAGGCTCTGGGATGTTGATGTCACCAAGGAAGTTGAAGGTGTTGGCACCAGTGAGGTGAGGGTGGTCTGTGTATGTGATGTGGTTGGAAGTGCAGTCTTTGTGATGGGAGAAGTTCCAGTGGAAACACTCTGGGTGTGGGTAATAGTGGAAGAGGAAGGTGTGGTTGCAGAATTGGTGGTCAGTGTGGCATGGGTACTGCTGAGTGTTGGAGAAGAGGTGAGAGTCTCTGAGGATTCAGTTACACTATAACTGGGTGTGAGGATGGTGGTGGTGAGCAGAGGTGATGTGGTTTCCTGTGGTGGAGTGGAAGATGGGTGTGACAGGAGGGACACTGAGGTCGTGGCAGTGCTGAGTGAGCTGTGAGTCTGCGTAGAGGGAGTGGTGGTCGTAGTGAGTAGTGGGGTGGTAACAGTGGGCCCCGTGGCCTTAATGGTCGCTGTTGAAAGGCTGGTGGCAGTTGTTGGTGCAGTGGTGGTTGGGCTGCTCGGGCTCTGTGACTTTGGTGTCACTAAGGATGTTGAAGGTGTTGGCACCAGAGTGGTGAGGGTGGTCTGTGGATGAGACGTGGTAGGAACAGCACTGGTCATGAAGGGAGATATTGTAGTGGGGACAACTGGGGTGTAAGAGATAGTGGAAGAGGAAGGTGTGGTTGCCGAATGGGTGGTCAGTGTGGTTTGGGCACTGCTGAGTGTTGCCAAGGAGGTGAGAGTCTCCAGGGTTCCAGTTACACTGTAGGTGGGTGGTGGTGTCGGGGTGGTCACCAGAGTTGATGTGAGTTCCTGAGCTGCAGTGGAGGATGGGTGTGATATGAGGGAAACTGAGGTCATGGCAGTGCTGAGTGAGTTGTTTGTCTGGGTGGAGGGACTGGTGGTGGTAGTGATTGGTGGGGTGGTGGCAGTTTTTGTAACAGAGGTAGATGGGCTGCTCGGGCTGTTTGAACTTGGTGTCACTGTCACCAAGGAAGTTGAAGGTGTTGGCACCAGAGAGGTGAGGGTGGTCTGTGGATGTGATGCAGTTGAAACAGTAGTCACTGTGATGGGAGAAGTTCCAGTAGAAACATTCTGGGTGTGGGTAATGGTGGAAGAGGAAGGTGTGGTTGCAGAATGGGTGGTCAGTGTGGTTTGGGCAGTGCTGAGTGTCGCTGAGGAGATGAGAGTCTCTGGGGACTCAGTTACACTGTAGGTGGGTATGTGGGTGGTGAGCAGAGGTGATGTGGTTTCCTGCGGTGGAGTGGAGGATGGGTGTGACAGGAGGGATGCTGAGGTCCTGGCTGTGTTGAGTGAGCTGTGTGTCTGGGTGGAGGGAGTGGTGGTCGTAGTGAGTGGTAGGGTGGTGACAGTAGGCCCTGTGGCCTTGACAGTAGCTGTTGAAAGGCTGGTGGCAGTTGTTGGCATGGTGGATGGGCTGCTTGGGCTCTGTGAAGTTGGTGTCACCAATGAAGTTGAAGGTGTTGGCACCAGAGAGGTGAGGGTGGTCTGTGGATGAGATGTGGTAGGAACAGCAGTGGTAGTGAAGGGAGACGTTCCAGTGGGAACACTCTGGGTGTGGGTAATGGTGAAAGAGGAAGGTGTGGTTGCCAAATGGGTAGTCGTTGTGATTTGGGCACTGCTGACTGTTGCCAACGAGGTGAGAGTCTCTGGGGTCCAAGTTACACTGTAGGTGGGTCGTGGTGTGGTAGTGGTCACCAGAGTTGATGTGGGTTCCTGAGGTGGAGTGGATGACGGGTGTGATGTGAGGGAAACTGAGGTCCTGGCAGTGCTGAGTGAGCTGTGTGTCTGGGTGGATGGACTGGTGGTGGTAGTGAGTGGTGAGGTGGTGATAGTGGGCCCCGTGGCCTTGATGGTAGCTGTTGAAAGGCTGGAGCCAGTTGTTGGCGCGGTGGTAGATGGGCTGCTTGGGCTCTGTGAAGTTGGTGTCACCAAAGAAGTTGAAGTTGTTGGCACCAGTGAGGTGAGGGTGGTCTGTGTATGTGATGTGGTTGAAAGAGCAGTCTTTGTGATGGGAGACGTTACAGTGGGGACACTCTGGGTGTGAGTAATAGTGGAAGAGGAAGGTGTGGTTGCTGAATGGGTGGTCAGTGTGGTTTGGGCACTGCTGAGTGTTGCCAAGGAGGTGAGAGTCTCCAGGGTTCCAGTTACACTGTAGGTGGGTGGGGGTGTGGTGGTGGTCACCAGAGTTGATGTGGGTTCCTGTGGTGGAGTGGAGGATGGGTGTGATAAGAGGGAGGTCCTGGCAGAATGGGTGGTCAGTGTGGCTTGGGCACTGTTGAGTGTCGTCAAGGAGGTGAGAGTCTCAGGAGACTCAGTTACAGTGTAGGTGGATCTGGGGGTGGAAGTGGTGACCAGAGTTGATGAAGGTTCCTGGGATGGAGAGGAGGAGGGGTGTGATAGAAGGGAAACTGAGGTCTTAGCAGTGCTAAGTGTTGTCAAGGAAGTGAGAGTCTCTGGGGACTCAGTTCCACTGTACATGGGTGTGGGGTAGGTGGTGGTGAGCAGAGGTGATGTGGGTTCCTGGGGTGGAGTAGAAGACGGGTGTGACAGGAGGGACACTGTGGTCCTGGCAGTGCTGAGTGAGCTGTGTGTCTGAGTGGAGGGAGTGGTGATTGTAGTAAGTGGTGGGGTGGTGACAGTGGGCCCTGTGGTCTTGATGGTAGCTGTTGAAAGGCTGGTGGCAGTTGTTGGCGTGGAGGTGGATGGGCTGCTCGGTCTATTTGAAGTTGGTGTCACCAAGGAAGTTGAAGGTGTTGGCACCAGGGAGGTGAAGGTTGTCTGTGGATATGACATGGTTGAAAGAGCAGGCTTTGTGATGGGAGATGTTCCAGTAGAAACACTCTGGGTGTGGGTAATGGTGGAAGAGGAAGGTGTGGTTGCAGAATGGGTGGTCAGTGTGGCTTGGGCACTGTTGAGTGTCATTGAGGAGGTGAGAGTCTCTGGGGACTCAGTTACACTATAACTGGGTGTGGGGATGGTGCTGGTGAGCAGAGGTGATGTGAATTCCTGTGATGGAGTGGAATATGTATGTGACAGGGGGGACACTGAGGTGCTGGCAGTGCTGAGTGAGCTGTGTGTCTGGGTGGAGGGAGTGGTGGTCCTAGTAAGTGGTGGGGTGGTGACAGTGGGCCCCGTGGCCTTGAGGGTAGCTGTTGAAAGGCTGATGGCAGTTGTTGGTGTGGTGGTGGATGGGCTGCTCAGGCTATGTGACGTTGGTGTCACCAAGGAAGTTGAAGACGTTGGCACCAGAGTGGTGAGGGTAGTCTGTGGATGTGCGGTGGTTGGAACTACAGTGGTCGTGATGGGAGATGTTCTAGTTGGGACAACTGGGGTGTGAGAGATGGTGGAAGAGGAAAGAGTGGGTGCGGAATAGGTGTTCAGTGTGATTTGGGTACTACTGAGTGTTGCCAAGGAGGTGAGAGTCTCTGGGGTCCAAGTTACACTGTAGGTGGGTGATGGTGTGGTGGTGGTCACAAGAGTTGATGTGGGTTCCTGAGGTGGAGTGGAGGATGGGTATGATATGAGGGAAACTGAGGACCTGGCAGTGCTGAGTGAGCTGTGAGTCTGGGTGGAGGGACTGATGGTGGTAGTGAGTGGTGAGGTGGTGATAGTGGGCCCCGTGGCCTTGACAGTAGCTGTTGAAAGGCTGGAGCCAGTTGTTGGCATGGTGGTGGATGGGCTGCTTGGGCTCTGTGAAGTTGGTGTCACCGTCACCAAGGAAGTTGAAGGTGTTGGTACTAGTGAGGTGAGGGTGGTCTGCGTATGTGATGTGGTTGGAAGAGCAGTGTTTGTGATGGGAGACGTTCCAGTGGGGACACTCTGGGTGTGGGTAATGGAAGAGGAAGGTGTGGTTGCAGAATTGGTGGTCAGTGTGGCATGGGTACTGCTGAGTGTTGGAGAGGAGGTGAGACTCTCTGGGGACTCAGTTACAGTGTAGGTGGGTGGTGGTATGGTGGTGGTCAGAGGTGATGTGGGTTCCTGTGGTGGAGTGGAAGATGGGTGTGAGAGGAGGGACACTGAGGTGGTGGCAGTGCTGAGTGAACTGTGTGTCTGGGTGGAGGGAGTGGTGGTCGTAGTGAGTGGTGGAGTGGTGACAGTAGGCCCCGTGGCCTTGACAGTAACTGTAGACAGGCTGGTGGGAGTTGTTGGTGTGGTGGATGGGCTGCTCGGGCTCTGGGATGTTGGTGTCACCAAGGAAGTTGAAGGTGTTGGCACCAAAGAGGTGAGGGTGGTCTGCAGATGTGATGTGGTTGAAAGAGCAGGCTTTGTGATGGGAGTCATTCCAGTTGAAACACTCTGGGTGTGGGTAATAGGGGAAGAGGAAGGTGTGATTGCAGATTGGGTGGTCAGTGTGGCTTGGGCACTGCTGAGTGTCAGCAAGGAGGTAAGAGTTTCTGATGACTCAGTTACAGTGTAGGTGGATTTGGGGGTGGTGGTGGTGACCAGAGCTGATGAAGTTTCCTGGGATGGAGAGGAGGAAGGGTGTGATATGGGGGAAATTGAGGTTTTGGCGGTGCTGAGTGAGCTGTGTGTCTGGGTGGAGGGACTGGTGGTGATAGTTAGTGGTAGGGTGGTGATAGTGGGCCCCGTGGCCTTGATGGTAGCTGTTGAAAGGCTGGTGGCCTTTGTTGGCATGGTGGTGGATGGGCTGCTCGGGCTCTGTGAAGTTGGTGTCACCATTACCAAGGTGGTTGAAGTTGGTGGCACCAGAGAGGTGAGGGTGGTCTGTGGATGTGACGTGGTTGGAAGAGCAGTGTTTGTGATGGGAGAAGTTCCAGTGGAAACACTCTGGGTGTGAATAATGGTGGAAGAATAGAGTGTGGTTGCAGAGTGGGTGGTTAGTGTGGTTTGGGCACTGCTGAGTGTTGCTGAGGAGGTGAGACTCTCTGGGGACTCAGTTACACTGTAGGTGGGTGTGTGGGTGGTGGTGGTGAGCAGAGGTGATGTGGTTTCCTGTGGTGGAGTGGAAGACGAGTGTGACAGGAGGGACTCTGAGGTCCTGGCTGTGCTGAGTGAGCTGTGTGTCTTGGTGGAGGGAGTGGTGTTTGTAGTGAGTGGTGGGGTGGTGACAGTGGGCCCTGTGGCCTTGAGGGTAGCTGTTGAAAGGCTGGTGCCTGTTGTTGGCACGGTTGTGGATGGGTTGCTGGGACTCTGAGGAGTCGGTGTCACCAAGGAAGTTGAAGGTGTTGGCACCAGAGAGGTGAGTGTGGTCTGTGAATGTGATGTGGTTGGAACTACAATGGTCGAGATGGCAGATGTTCCAGTTAAGGGTACACTTGGGAGATGAGTAATGGTGGAGGAAGAAGGTGTGGTTGCAGAATAGGTGGTCAGTGTGGTTTGGGCACTGGTAAGTGTCAGGGAGGAGGTGAGAGTCTCTGGGGACTCAGTTACAGTGTAGGTGGATCTGGGGGTGGTGGTGGTGACCAGAGCTGATGAGGGTTTCTGGGATGGAGAGGAGGACGGGTGTGATAGGAGGGAAACTGAGGTCATGGCAGTGCTGAGTGAGCTGCGTGCCTGGGTGGAGGGACTGGTGGTGGTAGTGAGTGGTGGGGTGGTGATAGTGGGCCCTGTGGCCTTGGCAGTAGCTGTTGAAAGGCTGGTGGCCTTTGTTGGTGCAGTGGTGGATGGGCTGCTCGGGCTCTGTGAAGTTGGTGTCACCGTCACCAAGGATGTTGAAGTTGTTGGCACCAGAGAGCTGAGGGTGGTCTGTGGATGAGATGTGGTTGGAAGAGCAGTCGTTGTGATGGGAGACGTTTCAGTGGGGACACTCTGTGTGTGGGTAATCAAGGAAGAGGAAGGAGTGGTTGTAGAATGGGTTGTTAGTGTGGTTTGGGTACTGCTGAGAATTAGCGAGGAGGTGTGAGTTTCTGGGGACTCAGTTACAGTGTAGGTGGATATGGGAGTGATAGTGGTGACCAGAGCTGATGATGGTTCATGGGATGGAGTGGAGGATGGATGTGACAGGAGGGACGCTGTGGTCCTGGCAGTGCTGAGTGAGCTGTGTGTCTGGGTAGAGGGAGTGGTGGTCATAGTGATTGGTGAGGTAGTTACAGTAGGGCCTGTGGCCTTGATGGTAGCAGTTGAAAGGCTGGTGGCAGTTGTTGACATGGTGGTGGATGGGCTGCTGGGACTCTGAGGTATTGATGTCACAAAGGAAGTTGAAGTTGTTGGTACCAGAGAGGTGAGTGTAGTCTGTGGATGTGAAGTGGTTAGAACAGCAGTCATTGTGATGGGAGAAGTTCCAGTGGGGACACTCTGTGTGTGGGTAATGGTGGAAGAGGAAGGTGTGGTTGCAGAATGGGTGGTCTGTGTGGTTTGGGCACTGGTAAGTGTCAGGGAGGAGGTGAGAGTCTCTGGGGACTCAGTTACAGTGTAGGTGGATCTGGGGGTGGTGGTGGTGACCAGAGCTGATGAGGGTTTCTGGGATGGAGAGAAGGACGGGTGTGATAGGAGGGAAACTGAGGTCATGGCAGTGCTGAGTGAGCTGCGTGCCTGGGTGGAGGGACTGGTGGTGGTAGTGAGTGGTGGGGTGGTGATAGTGGGCCCTGTGGCCTTGATGGTAGCTGTTGAAAAGCTGGTGGCAGTTGTTGGAACGGTGGTGGATGGGCTGCTCAGGCTCTGTGAAATTGGTGTCATCAAGGAAGTTGAAGGTGTTGGGACTAAAGAAGTGAGGGTGGTCTGTGAATGTGACGTGGCTCGAGATGCAGTTGTTGTGATGGGAGCACTAGGGCTGTGGGTAATGGTGGAAGAGGAAGGTGTGGTTGCAGAATGAGTGGACTCTGTGGCTTGGGCAGTGCTGAGTGTTGCTGAGGATGTGAGAGTCTCTGTGGTTCCAGTTAGACTATGGGAGGGTTTAGGTGTGATGGTGGTGATCAGAGGTGATGTGGGTTCCTGCGGTGGAGTGGAGGACGGATGTGACAGGAGGGATGAAGAGGTGCTGGCAGTGCTGAGTGAACTTTGTGTCTGGGTGGAAGGACTGGTGGTTGTAGTGAGTGGTGGGGTGGTGACACTTGGCTCTGTGACCTTGATGGTAGCTGTTGAAAGGCTGGTGGCAGTATTTGGCCTGGTGGTGGATGGGCTGCTTAGGCTCTGTGACGTTGGTGTCACTGTCACCAAGGATGTTGATGGTGTTGGCACCAGAGAGGTGAGGGTGGTGTGTGGAGGAGACGTGGTTGGAACAGCAGTGGTTGTGATGGGAGACATTTCAGTGGTGATACTCAGGGTGTGGGTAATGGTGGAATGGTTGGTCAGTGTGGTTTGGGTACTGCTTAATGTCACTGAGGTGGTGAGACTTTCTGGGGTCTTAGTTGCAGTGTAGATGGGTGTGGGTGTGGTGGTGGTCACCAGAACAGATGTGGTTTCCTGGGGTAGAGTGGAGGATGGGTGTGACAGGAGGGATACCGTGGTCCTTGCAGTGCTGAGTGAGCTGTGTGCCTGGGTATAGGGACTGGTGTTGGTAGTGAGTGGTGAGGTGGTGATAGTAGGCCTTGTGGCCTTGATGGTAGCTGTTGAAAGGCTGGTGCCAGTTGTTGGCGTGGTTGTGGATGGTCTGCTGGGGCTCAGAGTTGTTGGTGTCACCAAGGAAGTTGAAGGTGTTGGGACCAGAGAGGTGAAGGTGGTCTGTGGATGTGACATGGTTGGAACTACAGTGGTCGTCATAGGAGACATTCCAGTGGAAACACTCTGGGTGTGGATAAAGGTGGAAGAGGAAGGTGTGGTTGCAGAATGGGTGGTCAGTGTGGTTTGGGCAGTGCTGAGTGTTGGGGAGGAGGTGAGACTCTCTGCGGACTCAGTTACAGTGTAGGTGGGTGGTGGTGTGGCGGTGGTGAGCAGAGGTGATGTGGGTTCCTGTGGTGGAGTGGAAGATGGGTGTGAGAGGAGGGACGCTGAGGTTGTGGCAGTGCTGAGTGAGCTGTGTGTGTGGTTGGAGGGACTAGTGGTCGTAGTGAGTGGTGGGGTGGAGACAGTAGGTCCCGTGGCCTTGAGGGTAGCTGTTGAAAGGATGGTGGACTTTGTTGGTGCAGTGGTGGAAGGGCTGCTCGGGCTCTTTGAAGTTGGTGGCATTGTCACCAAGGACGTTGAAATTGTTGGCAC
>PVKS010038041.1:0-18221 GCA_004027875.1 Aplodontia rufa
ACTGAAATTTCTATTGGCTCTGCTATGTTCTAACAGAAAATTTCCATTCCATTAACATCCCCCAACCCATGTTATCTTTCCTAGCTGTGTCTCAAGGCACAGCTCATGGGAGGCCTTGTTGAATCCCAAAAGAAAAGAAATCAGGCCCCTCCCACCATGAAGTCCCTGTCTGAGGTCCTGTTCCCCTACAACCTAGACCAGACCCTTCTCTGAGACAAGTCCTTCTCCAGTCTTTCACACACGCGTGACCTGCTCAAACCACATTCCCCATGCGTCCTGAATTTCTTCAACTGTACAATAATCCACACCTCCCAGGTGTTGGGAAGCCTGCACAGAATGTCTGGAGAGTGGGGTGCAGCGCCGGGCCCATCTGCAGGCTCGCTGTGAGAAGGGCCCCCTTTCCTGCCAAGTCTCATAGTGAGCAATTGGGTGAGGCCAGGTATGTCCCTCTCTGTTAACCCTGCAGGTTGGGATTATTACTCTGATAACAGAGAGGAGTCTGTTGTTCTCAAAGGTTGAGTAATTGCCTAGGTCGAAACAGATAGGAGCTGATGTTCAAATTCACTGCTCTTCACCTACATCTCCTCTCAAGGGTGCCTCAGAATTTCCCCACAGAGGATTTGGGGTTGGCAGTCTGGTTGGAAGGTAGGGCCTTAGGGGTGGGCTGAGGCTGCACTGTCTCACCAACGAAATACCTACGCTAATCGTGTATACTTATTTGGGGAGGCTCCTCCGGGGGTGGCGGGGTAGCTGTAAATGGGCTAACGGCTCCTGGGCCTGTTTCTCTTGGAACTGCTGTGGGCATACTGTAACCAAATATTTTTTAATGGGAAATATCATAACATTCCCTGATTGAAATTCTGCTTTTTCTCTAGCTGGAGCTCCATGAATTACCAAGGGATTTAAAGACTTAGGAGGGAAGTTACAAGAGGGAAAGAAGAAAAATGAAACCATTCTTTTTTACCAAAATCAAAGGAGCAAAAAGCTGCCTGGAGGGGAAAGAATAGGAAAAGAGCAAAGGATGAATGGCAAGCGGGTAAAAGGAGAAGGAAAGCAAGCTATGTTCAATAGACTCAATCCTCGGGACTCTGCTCAGGACACAGCCTGGAACACAGTCGGACACGGCCCAAAGCACCCATGTGCTCCACTGGTACCCTTCAAGCTCTGAAGTTCCCTTGGATACCAAAGGTCCTAGTCCGAGTTCCCCTGTCCCCCATCTAAAGCATCCCAGCCCCTCAGAGCTCGGACTCCCATACTGCTTTGCTCGCCGTGCTCCGCTCTCCCCCTCCTGCCCTGCTAGTTCTTTCGCCATCCTTCAGCTGAAGTAGATGCATTTTAAATATAATTGAATTATCCATGCATTGTTTCAGCACATTACTTAAACGGCCTCTTGTGATTACAGTGCCAACCTTTGGGCCTCTACCTCCTGTTTGTCTGTCTCTTCTCTGCTGATCTTATCTATTCCCTCTCCTGTCACCCCTGCAAGGATTAATAGGGTCAGAGCACTCATTCCACCTATGGTCACTGAATCAGGTGTGACACAGGGGAGTCTCTAACATGACCTGGAAGCCATATAACAGGGAAGAAGTGGGAGGGAGGAGCAGTTGGAGAAATCAGATGCTTTGCTCAAGAGGGGAGTGTGTTTCAGGGTAGTTGCATGGACGGAGCTGCAGGCTTGCTCTTAGCACCCTGCAGATGCATGGCAGCACACAACCTCTCTCCACTTTCAGTGTAATTCCAGATACTCCAGTATTCATACACCTTCACTGCCAACCTGACCCACTCCAAAGTACTTCTCTGGGAAGCTCATCAAATCGAATCAACGGTCGTTCAGCAAGGCACCTTCTGCCTGGACCACTTTTTGCTGATCCTTTCATCCATTCACTCTGCCACACTCAGCCATGAAGGTGCCTCCCAGGACTCTCCTGTTTCACACTCTGAGCGAACGTCAGCACCAGTTCTGGGAAGTGTGCCCATCCAAAAAGGTGAAGGAAGCTGGGCAAGAGGCAGCAAAGAATGCAGTGGTCTCTATAGCAGCCCGGCAGGCTGCTTTTCCAGCATCTATCATTAATTACATGGTGTAATGTGGACAGACATCCACAGAATAAGGGAGAAAACTAGATAAGGGCTGAGAAGCAACTGAGTAAGGGCAATGGAACCCAGAAGTGGCTTTACCATGATTTACTTACATGGAGGAAATGTTTGGGTTATCATCTTTTCTGAATGAAGAAAATTTAAAAGTGGATGAATTGTAACCACACAGGCAACCATCTTGGTGAAAATCCTTGACAGTTTCATTTTCAATTCCTTCCAATCAAGTAATAACAACACCAAATGCTGACATGGTTTTAACAGCTTAGCAAAACACTCTTGTGTATCTCATTTTAATCATTACATCATCCATTATCATTTTATGAACAAAAAACTTTGGCTCAGAGAGGTCCAGTGATTTGCACAAGGTCATACAGCCAGCAAGCGCCAAACAGAAGACCCAGATGTCAGACAAAGATCTTGTGACTACAAGTCTTAGATTTATGCCACCGTTGTCCACAGTCCTCTGAGAAACAAGGACAGGCACCGACAAAAAAAAAAAGAAAGAAAGAAAGAGTAAAAGAAAAAAAAAACAAAAAGAAATCCAAAGAACCAAGAATAATGTGCATATTAAAAGCCACCCAAAAGCATCAATTAGGTATTGAAAATTCACCGTGACAATCAGCTCAAAGCTTTGACTTTTTTGAATGGTCCAATACACTCAAATGAAAATAAAAGGTCTCCATAATAGATAATCTGCATATGCATATTTATTTATAATATATAGGAACCACAAAATATTTATACTTGAATATTTCAGAATAAAATGTAATATTTCTCTCCACCAAGCTAGAGGAAAATGAGTTTATCCTCTAATGAAAGATCAGCCACTTGCATCTTGAATGGTGGGCACGTTTCACCTCATCTCCAGGACATTATGCATGCCACTACAGTGCCTAACACTGCTCTATTTCATTCTGTGCCTCTCAGTTCTGCTCCACTGCATCGCCATATCACTAGGGCCAGCTTTGCTCTCTCTGGAACCTGTTTGTTCGGTAAGGATCCAAGCATTCCAGAAACATGCAGCTGGAAAGGAATTCAAGGTCATTTTGTTGGAAAGTAAAAACAGCCGAATAAAATAAGTTAAAATTCCAAGCTGGAGAAGAGTGCTTTGGATGCTTCCTCTGCATTTTAAAGTAGCAATGAGTGACATATCAGTGCAGGGAGAATTTTGTGATTTGGAGCCAGAGATACCTGGTTAAAATCCTGGCTGCATCCTCTCACCTGATGTGCAACTTTGATAACCACTCAATATCTCTGGACTTCAGTTTCCTGCTACATAAAGTGAGGTAATACTTACCTCATAGTATATAATGTTAATTTAATATAATGCAATTAAGTAATATAATCAGTGTAACAAAATATACAGCACACAGCAAAGACCTGTTCGTTTCAAGTTAGGTCATGCTTCAGTTTTTACGTAAAAAAAAAAAAAAAAAAATCAATGGATGTTCTTTATTGATTTATTTAAAAAATAATGCTACATAGCTGGTTTGGAGAGGGGTACTGCAGATTGAACTCAGGGGCTTTACCACTGAGCCACATCCCTAGCCCTTTTTATTTTTTATTTTGAGACAGAGTCTTGCTAAGTTGCTTAAGTCCTTGCTGAGTTGCTGAGGTTGGCCTTGAACTTGATATCTTCCCGCCTCAGCCTCCTGAATTGCTGGGATTACAGGTGTGCACCACCATGCTTAGCAATACATAGCAGATTTTTATTTTTTATATGCTATCGCTTTTGGAATTTTTTTTTCCCACTCTGAGCTTTGAATTGTTCATCCTACCACTTTTTAACTATTTTTACAAAGTGAATGTAAGAAAAACCCCATCAGCTTGATTCTCCAGGGACCAGAAGCAAGAAGAAGGAAAGAGAAAGCACTCCCTACATGTGGGTATGAATAATGCCCTATATTCATGGGTCTATTAAGTAATCATAGTTTTCCTCTTTTTATAAACAGACACTGGAGCAGCATGAGATAACTGTACATCAATGAGCTGTTACAATATTAACTCAAAGCAAAGAAACAGTTTTATTTCCTTAGCCTATGCAGCCTAGTTGTGGATAAATGCTAAGTTGCTGTTGGGTTTTTTTAACCCTGAAGATAACTTGACATGCCCCAGGGAAAGCCATTCGTATCTCATGGATGAGGAAACTAAAATCCAATAAATGAAATGATTTATCCAAGATCACTCAGCTTGCCACATCAGAGCCAGAGGTCTAACCCTGCATTCTAATCCCCCCAAATACTAAAGAGAGAGGGACAGTGAGAGTGAGAGTGAGAGAGAGAGAGAGAGAATGAATCAGTTTTATTTAGTTTTTCATGTGACCTTCATTGCTCCGACTCCTCATTGTGTATGTGGTGCTAGAGCTCAAACTCCTGTCCTTGCGCATGCCAGGCAAGCGCTGTAACCGCCAAGCCACCACTCCAGCCCCTCTCCCACACACTTTTGAAATAACCTTCCAATCAGAAAGTTGTGTCTAGGTTTTATTTTCTCAGATTATTGATGAATATGTCACAAAGGACAGAAATAAAAGGCTTGCTGAAGCCAAGACAGAGTCCATCGATCACCTCCCCCCAACCTCTGAGCCTCATCAGGCTGTCACGGAAGGAGATTATGATATACCACAGGACTTCAGTGCTACACTCTTTATCACATCCCAATTTCTGTCAGAGAAACAGGAGATGAACAAAGCCCCCCACCTGTCAGACCCCAGACCAACCATTCAGGGGATGCATCTGGATCCACCATTCTTAGAGGTAATTTCCTTGGAAACACTGCCTCTAGCAGCAATATCTACATCAGTGCTTTCCAAACACTGGCCCATGGATCAATAATGACCCATGATTAAGTTGTCATTGGCCCACAGAGAAACTAGAACAATAGGAACAACATAGAGAGTTGTTGAAATAGCTAGATGCATTCAGCGTAAAGCACTGTCTATTCTGAGATCATGCACTTTCTAGTTTTGTTCTGAGTTCAATATGCTTCCTTTAAAAAAATGAGCTAGAATTTTTTAAATCTCTTGTTAGGAAAATAAAGATTAATGATGCTACATGATACCACCACTGCCACCATTATTACAAAGTAATTAGTTTGTGAATCAAGAAACCAGGAAACCTCTCCTGTAAGCAATGGGCATTGGAGGCAGCATGCCTAGAAATGACAGAAGTCCCCATCAAGACTGGAGCACCCCCAGGAGAAGAGCAGGCTCAGGGAAGGGACTGTCACTGCCAGTGGTCAAGGAATGTGGGTCCAGAGGGGCTTTTGTAAAACCGCGCTCCTACTCCACACTCCCCGCAGGGGATGCTCTGAATTCGGTCACATGGGTGTTCCTTGTGTGATAGCTGGAATTTTCATTTCAATTTCTTTGCTTCCACTTTTCACATTTAACTGCCATCAGAGGGTAACCCTTTTACTAAGTGCCAATCGCATCAGCAGCTTCAATATGAATTACTTTTCTTAGCTTTGGGAGACAAGCCTTTAAGTATCTCAGGTTACCGTGCCTGGCTTTTGTATCTCACTGCTGCAAACCTTTTACAATGGTCTCCCAGATCTTGGCTTCTCAAATTCAGTCTCTCTCATCTGATCTCTGTGCCATTTTCTCCTTTAATGTTCTGCATGGAATTATTTATGTCCACCCCTTTCTCCAATCAGTGGTATGCACCATGTCTAACACAGAAATGGACCCTGGAATTACATTTTCTGGATGAATTAATTAATCCAAGACCACTTTCCAAAGAGTTAGTCATAAGATAATTTGATGAAATTATCAAAATACTGACTTTTTTTTTTTTTTTTTGTAAAAAGGGACCTGAAAGGAAAACTAACTTCTAAAGCATATTATGGAAACAGGATAAAAAGGAGATCCAGGAAAGTGATGGGTTTTCACCAACAGGGACAATTTAGAGAATTATGATGAGAAAACATAGATAAAGCTCTTACAGGGAACTGGTGCTCTGTGCATGTTACTCCTCCCTTCCCAGCTTCTCTTCTGATTAGTTGCTTATTGGAATGTTGGGATGATTAGTCTTTCCTGTTCTAGGAAACCTACTTTATTATTACCACAATTTTACTTTAAAAAAAAAAACAAACTCTGAAATATCAGCGCTGGGCCCAGGAAAGACACCTTAAAAGTACCGATTTTGCCATTTGTCATGTTCTCTGAAATCAATATATACCGTACACACACGAACTTCCAAAATTCTGTTTGACATCAGATTGCTGATTACAACCAGGATAATCATACAGCTCACTGCATCTACACCAAATGCTTCTAGGGATGATTCATATTTAATCCAGTTTTAGTATTTTTCCAATTTTTTTGGTGGATGATCAAATCAAAAGCTTCTTTCAAGTAAAGATTAAATATATTTTTTCCTTAAAAAGACTGCACCTTCAGGCATTCACAGGATATTAAATCCATGTGACAGGACTTTTAGAAACATTAGAAAAGCTACTAATACACAAGGACTATTTAATTCTAAGAACACCTGGTAGTTGATAAATATTAAACAGCCAGAAGACATCGATTAGAGTGAGACGCACCAACATCCCAAGAGCCATACAAAATTGTTATGGATGTTTTCAAATGAAGCATTCAAACAATAATGGGCACAAGTTGCAAACCTACGAAGACCCCGTCATTTGCAAATTCCAGCATGACTCCTACTTGTATAATTTGTTTGCAACGAATCACTAAATTTCTCTGAAATGTGTCAAGTTATATTGGCGAGCATGTCTCTTTCTGTTTGTGCTTACGTATTTTATTTACACCGCCCAGTGTAAAGTGATGTTTAATACCCATTTTAAAGCAAATGTTATCAAAATATATTTTAGCCTACATTCAACAACTCTAGAGTAGGCCAAAAACCGAGTACATTTTCTCCTCATTATCACCTCAGTCAGAGTCCTTTGCCAGGATCTGGCTAGGAGGCTTACATCTGACAAAGCTTAATGAAGTGTTAATGAAGGGAAAATGTCCCAGCCCATCCGGGCTTTGTTCAGATCAGGTTTAGTGCACCCTGGGAAAAAACTTCCACCCGGGCTCTCTATTCCCCATCCCCCCCTAGGAGAGGACAGATAATGTGAGCAGTTATAGACTTGGATTTGCCCTCCTCTGCTTGAAGGGTGTTGCCTTTTGGCCACTACACTGAGGTTTAACCTTTGTCCTTATTTTAAAATTCTTCTGTATGGGTTTTTAGCATGAATTCCCATCCTAGATATCTGCCCAACCTTTCCAATACGTCTTCACTTTTGAGCATGCACACTTCATATACCCATACCCTTTTTGTCTTCCCAAGAAGTAACTTCTCTGTCCTCTCCTGTCTCATCTAAGCTCCTTATTTAACTTAAAGCTCATCAGCTGAAGTCTAGAAAGAATGCTGAATCCTCCGCATTCCATGTGACTCCTCTGCAGTCGCCTGACGCCACCCCCCACCCATCCCCGCCTAACACTGTTCAGCATGGCTCCTGTGATTCTCTACTCTTACATACACTAAACTGGGTTCTGATCCTGGCTCTGCCATTTGAAATTTCTCCATCTTTGATACATCATCTAATTTCTTGGCATCTTAGGAGAATGATGGGGATGAGAGTAATGTTATCTTCAATTTTTAGATAATCTGAGACTCAATTTCCCATTTTGCACAACTGTGACGAGTGTCAAATTAATGCTGGTATACAAATTCACTTAGAAAACCATAAAGCATCAAGAAGTATAAGATTTGGGGGCTGGAGCGGTGGCTTGGCAGTTGTGGCGCTTGCCCGGCATGTGCGAGTACACGGGTTCAAATCCCAGCACCACGAACGGAGAAGTGAAAGCCACATGAAAACCTAAATAAAAAATTGTTTCTCTCTCTCTCCCTCTCTCACTGTTACTCTTTCTTTAAAAAAGAAAAGAAATATAAGATTTGGTTTGCAGCTTTTTAATCTCCCCTCTCCAACCCTCTGTGGAGCTCCTTCCTGCTCTCTCTCCTTTCTTTTTGGAAGTCTGGCTACTGTTCCAGAATAACTCCTCAGCTGCACACACATGTACTTGCACTTCTGAGTGCTTCTTTCCTAAGTATCTTAGTTAGAAGTGAAAGGGGTACCATTGCTTGAGAAAAAGGAGGAGCTATCTATGTCTGTCAGCAGTTGGGGCACATCAAGTTTCAGAAAGTTTCCTTGCTGGAGAGTCTCAATCATTTAGAAACACTTTATCCAAATTTGCTTTCCATCTGCCTGCTTATGATTATCATAAATTCATACAACCCCCAATATATAGGTTTGTTACTAAACAGTTTCCAAATTCAATATTTGATAATTTTATCAACATCTGACACATGTGTTAATATACTTGATAAAGTGCCTCAGACCACATTAAAATGTCATACCTTCCCCCTACCCCAATCTAAGTTCAATTTGCCCTTTTTCTAGCCCCGTCAGGAAAGGAGAGGAAGCGAGGCATTGGACCGTATTTTCTGCTGCACTGTGAACTACTAGACACAACTGGAACTCTGCTGAAGTTAAAGCTCTACCACAGAATGACCTGGTAATCTGGGAAAGGAGGTCAACTCCAGGAGAGAAGTGAAGTGTGGCTTCAGGCAAGTCACTTAATCTTCTTGGCCTCCGTGTCCTCTATTGTGAAATAAGGACATCACACTATGACATCCCATGCTGTCTGAACAACCTTTGACACAGGAGGACTTCTGGGCAGAGGCAAGGGATAGAATGGGGTGGGATGAAAATCGGGTGCCCCTTCTCAGGAATGCCCTTTCGCTTCTCCACTGCTGTAAAGAGGTGCGAGCTTCTCTTTGCAACCCTCTCATAGCAACTCTTACAACCTGTCAGCGAGGATGAGGTTTAAAGACTCCTAATTTGACCACACTTCTGCATATTTTCCCATGACTCCTCATTTACTTGTTTAGTTTTAATCTACTCCCCTGACTCCTGCACATTTTGAGTGACTTCCTCCCTATTCATTACCTTTCCTTCAATCATCATCCTCTTCTCTTGGACATTGTATCAGAAATTTAAAATTAAATGGATTTTAAATCTAAATCTTTCAGATCAAGAAAAGAAATCCAAGAGAGATTGAGACTTGCCCAGAGTCTACCAGCCATGGTTGAATTGAAAGCAAGGATGAGAACCAGCCTACTGGCTTGCTGGTTTAGTTGCAGCTCTTTCCACTATAAGTCTACTGCCATTAAATGAATATTTCCAGACAGCCTTCTGGGGCAGCCGGAAGAATCAAATCCCTAAAACAATTAATAGCAGTGTTCCCTCTACTACTTCGCCTACGTGGCCCACATTATTTTAACAAATAATTAGCCCAGCCCCTATTCCCTCTGCCTCCAATTTAAATATTGGTAACATATACCTCCCATTTTATATAATCATGTGCCTAATTGGGTATTGTTCTTTTTTCCCAATTCTTTGACAAATGAGAGTTAAACTTCTGAACTTTACAGTTGCATCCCACCCCAAACCCACCATCCGTTCCCTCCTGTGAGTTGCGCCTGCCAATCGGCCTCAGCTTCACCATCATCTGGCCTAGCTGATGCTCTCAGATCTATGTGAAAAGTAATTAAGTCAGTTCTTCAGTTATTCTCTCATGATTATGAATAATTAAGAACCACACATTCTCCTGGAAACCACCAAGCGCCCAGAAACAGTGAACAACAGAGGGAAATGGATCAGGAAAACCACACGCAAAGGAAGTGGAAATCCAATGAGGGTTGAAGGAGGAACAGGCCAAGAAAACGGAAAGAGAAACATGAAACTGGTAGGAAAGGGGAGAGGGGGGACTAGAAACACAGGCCAAAGTGAAAGCATGATTAAGATGGTGTCAGAGTCACAGGCCCAAGAACAAGGGAGAAAGGAACACAAGCAGAAGCAGGTGGAAGGAGGTCAAATGAGGGCCACCTTTGTTATTGATTTCCTTATTGCACAGCTGAGGAAACCAAGGCACAGAGGGTTAAGTAGGCAAAAGTCACAGAAACAATGAGAAAGAGCCAGAATCAGAGCCCAGGTCTGTCTTTCCTAACTTCCAGCTGTTGTATTGAGGTCTCTTTTTAGATCTTTAAAAATTATAGGATGTTTATCTGCAATGATCTCAAAGTGAAGTTTAATTAAATATGTATAAAATTATTACTGACATCCCTTATTAATAAATTAACATTGGTGCAGCCACAGCTCCTTACCTAGGCCCCCACTATGACCAGGACATGGATGTGAATGGTGGCTACAGCAGGTCATCTCTGCTGTGGCATGGAGGGGCGATAACAGGATCCCACAGATCTAGGATGCATGTCCTTTGCTGGCCTCATTAAATTCCAAGTTCTAACCAACTGAACCAACTTGCCACAGACTATAAAACTAATGTGTGACAGCTCCAAAAGTCAAGTGCAGACCACCTGGGAACTTTTAACTATGCCAGGTCCAAAGGTAGGCCATTGAGGGACCTGGGCACTGACAGGATGAAGCATGAAGATAGCTGTGTGCGCCACATAAAGTGTAAGTCACGTGGAAGAGTGGGTCATAGGAGACAGGGGAGAGGACAAGGTGAGGGAAGGACAGAGAAACATGAGCCAGAAGTGAGACAAAAGGGCAGCAGAGAGCAGAAAAAGGAGAACAGAGAGAAGGAGAAATCAGAGAACCCAAGAGAGGAAGACCCAAGGAAGGACCCAGGTGCAAACAGGGTGAGGGGTGACTCCTTGGTCCTAGGGACTCGTAGTGCAGGATTTGAGCCCTGTGTGTAGGGTGGACAATTAAAGCAGTCTAGCCATGGCCAGGAGTCAGCCATTAATGTGGTATTCCCATTTCTCCTGGATTCTCTATGTCCCAGAAGGAGTTCTGGAAGACCTGCTACCTCAATAGACCGATTGCTTTCCAAGGCTCCGGATCAGGTCCGGATGGTCCCCTGCTCAGCAGAGGACAACCCTTCTCAAGTGGTGTTTTAATGTTCCTGTTCACAGTGAAGGCTCCCAGCCTCGTGCTAGGGCTGACAATGCTGCATGTGCATGGCATGACTTGTGGTGGTCAGGAAAGTACCCTGTGTTTTAAAGACTTGTTTCCCTTATGGCCCCATAAGGTACTGCAATTCCACTACTGTGAACGTCTTCCACTGAGTTACAATAGTAATGCTCACGGAGCGGGTCACATATTCACTGTTCCTATTTATTCAGACCCTGGCAGGGACATGGATTGTCCCCTGAGTTTGAAATGAAACAGGAACTTTGTAAAGAGAAAATACTGGAATTCCGGTAGAGGTCAGAGCCAGGACTGACACAAACACTATTTCCTGGGGAAAACCCATCAGTGGGGATGCAGGGAGGTGAGGACAGGGAGAGGAGACTCCTCTAGGTGGCCAAGAGGCAAAACAAGGACACAGAGGGCTGAGAGAGATAGGAGTTGTCCAAAGGAGAGAGAGCAAAATGGGAAAATGGAGTAAGAAAAAAAAACTAGATAAAAAAGTTCTTTTTAAATTGTATAACTTTTCTCATGGTGAAACACTGAGATCTGGGTGACAAAGGTGTGGTTGCTATTTGGAAGCAGCAGGAAAGAATCCCATTCAAGCCCTCCGGCTACTTTCTAGCACATAAGAAACCAGCTCCACATACTTGGAACATGAGAAGCGCCCACTATACTGACTAGGCAAGTCTCTTAAACCGAAGAGCCCGAGAGTAGAACACACCAAAGGGAGAGTAAGAGCCTTCCACCAGAGCATCAGGAGAGTTAAACTGCAGCCTTAACCTCTCTTTGTTTACAGACTAGTCTTCAAGATAATCTCTGCATTTGTCTCTTCTCTCTTAAATGACCAGAATGTCTCCCAGGGTCATCAGCTCTTCCTCCTCATTGTCCAGTAAGACTTTCCCTTGGGCACAGAACCTACCAGGCCCAATGGGGGAACTCTATGGACCCCAAAGGCCTCATGACTTTCCTTGGTAAAAGTTAGACATCAATTTCATCTCAGATAGCAAGACTGACCACAGAGCAGGGCATTCACAAGAAAAGCAGTCCTGCTCCTCGCTTCTTCTGACACAGGCTGGATGCCACCGGAAAGAATGGCAGGCAGAACAAAAATGGCAGGACAAGAACCCAGACTCCGGCCCCTGCCCTCTCTCTGCCCTGCAGCAGGTCCTGCTGCTCAGTCTGTGCCCTTTCCGTGGCCCCACATAGCTACACCGGGAGCTGTCCCTGCTGCTACACAGCTTCATCTGCTGGTCCGAACTGTCAATTTGCCATTCCTCTCCTGCCCGGATCTGGGAATTGTTGCACTCACACCTGCTGGCTGAGTTCTACCCCTGGGCTCCAACTCCAGGATTCAGACCTTTCTACTTACTTCCCCAGCCATTCTTTCAGAGTGGGAGACCCTCTGCGATCTCTGTTCAGAAGGGCGGTGGTGGGAGGACTCTGGCAGAGACTCCAGGCAAGCAGCCAGCCAGGGCCAAGGGAAAGAGAATTATTCACAGGATCACAGATGTTAGAGATGAAAAGAACTTGCGAAAACACAGCTCACTCATCCATCCCACCTTGCAATGTAGGCCCTTTTCCAAGAGCATATGGCCTGTTCCCATCTGACTTCAAAGGATCTATCATTACCAATAAATACGTACTCAGTGCACCTTCCATGCTGTGCCCTGTCCCAATCACAAGGGGAGGAGATGGAGGGGCTCTCCTCCTTGGAAAGGGCCCTCACTGTGTGATAAATTTACCTCTCGTATGCACTGCCTGAGCACACCCAGATATCTGTCCCACCACCACGACAAGTATCTGTCACTCATCCAAACACCACCCTTGCACATAAACAGGCCTCTGATCACTACAGAGACAAACAGGGAGAGTAGATCCTGAAGCCCAGCAAAGAGAGGTAAACCAGGAGAGCGCTGAGGAGGGGCCAGTGGCAGCTGCCTTTGAGTACCACTTCTGTAACAGGGAAGGATTTTGGTCCAAAGCAACAGAAGTAACCATTCAGGAGGTAGGAAGTGCAAGGTTGAGAGCCAGGACCTACAGCCATCTAGGACAGCAAGGCATCGCTGTCCATCTCCCATTTGTGAGATGCAATCTTAAAGCCCAGACCATGCCTCCTGATATATACCAAGGTAGAAGAAAAAATCCCTCAACCCAGGAATTGTCAGTGAAGCATCTGGTCTGATGCAGGAGTCAAATCCTGGGGACGCACTTAGATGTATTCTAGGCTTGAGGGTCTCAGGTCCACTCCTGAGAGTCCAGAGCTTGGAGAGAGTTGGAGCTCCGAGGCATCATCAGACTGTAAATGAACCCTTTCTCCTCTCTCTTCCCTCCCTTATTTTTCTGTCTCTCATCCTGCTCTCTACTCTCCTCTGATCATTCTCTTGATCTGAACATTTAGGTCCGAATGAGGACTGACCAGGAGAAGGTGGAAGCAACTCTGCGCAAGCTCTGTTTGGCCCCTGTTTGGGAAGTTGGGACATTGGGTGAGATCTGCCTGAAAGTCACAATAATGTCATTCAGTCAAACATTCCAGTTACCACATTGCCACTACTAGTGTGAGACCATGGGCCAGCTCTTTCCTTTCTAGTCCCATTCCATCATCTTTAAATGAAGAATAAAACCACTGCTTAAATCCTAGGTCTCCTTCAGGGGTCAAATTGACTAAATGCAGGCGAAGCACCATCTCATACAAAGTGTTGCCCCTGCACATGTAGGCAGCTCTTGGTTGTTTAAAAGGGACATAAATAAAGCAGACCCCTTCTGAAACTCCAGATCTAGCCCTATTCTCCTATTAAACAGAGCACATCCAGGATTTAAAACATGTTCAAAAAGTACACTTGTCAATTCTAGACTAAGATTCTTACTGTAAACACCAGCTGAGGACAGAGACAATAGAGCTTTGCGCTGGACACTTGGGGGCCAGTTTTGATCACCTCCAATTCTGCTACCTTTCACAGTGCCCATTCCCTTCTGTTGTCCTGACCTCTCCTCCCTGTCTCCTTTAATTTTTTTTCTTCCTTCCCCAGTTCTTCCTTCTCTTTAACCTTTATTAAGCAGCCGCATAAGCATTTGGCACCACTGAGAAAACTCAACAAACAAGCCCCCACCCATCATAAACTTTTACAATCTAATTCACATGACACGTTCTACCCATTCCCAATCCTGGCTATATCTTAGGACCCACTGGGGGAAATTTACTAAAGCAGCAATTAATGGAGCTTCTCCAAAAAATATTTAAATCATAATCCTTGGATATAGAGCCAGAGAATCTATATTAAAATAATAATAACAAGAGACATGTTGTGGCACATGCCTGTAATCCCAGTGGCTCAGGAGGCTGAGGCAGGAGGATCCCAAGTTAAAGCCAGCCTCAGCAATTTAGAGAGGCTCTAAGCAATGTAGCAAGACCATGTCTCAAAACAAAGAACACTAAAATAAAATAAAACAGGCTGGGGATGTGGCTCAGTGGTTGAGTTCCCCTGAGTTCAATTCCTCAGAGCAAATACTTTAATAATAATAATAACATTTAAAAAACTCCCTTATTGATTCTTCTAAGTCCAAGTTCAAGAATCACTACCATAACCTAAAGTAAACTACATAAACTCTACTAAGCTCCTTTCCTCTTCCTTGCTGGACTTTTTACTCCTTCTTTTCAGCCATTCCCTTGATTAATGATGCCATGTCATCTTATTTTTTCTGAGAATTTATATTTGCTTTTGTACAATCAAGGAGAACATAGGAATGACAAGAGAACACAAGGCAAATGGGTTGGAGAGAGCTGGGCGGAACATGCAGAGAGTGATCTATGAAGACAGAATACATGGAGAAATACAGATGGAAGGCGGCAGAAATACGAGTAGGAAGGAATGGTGGGTGACGGTGACATGCAGTGACAGTGGAGCCTAGCTTCCCGTGAAGTCTGTTGTCCTGGCAACATGATACTAAAAGGTTAAAGGCTGCTGCTCCCTACAACTCTGGACATTATGTTGCCAAGACAACAGAATGCCTCCAAGACACATGGTGGTAGGCCACAGGGATTTGGGGGTATGCCAGGAATCCTCAGTTGAAGGCAGGCAACCCTGGCTGACTGGGCCATTACACTACCGCCCACTCTCAGTGCCCATGGCCCTCACTGAAGACGCTCACCCAGCTACTCCACTCACTGTGGTACTCTTCTGAGTGTCATCACCCCATTTAGGAAAAGGGGAGATGATACTGGGCTGCAGCTACATAGACATGGACCCACGACCTGGCCAAGGGATACTACACAGGGGAACTCAATAAGAAGGGCAGCTCTTTAGTTACAGGAAAGCCAATCCTAAGCCTCCAACTTTCTACATTGCTTGAATAATATGTTTGCAAGTTTGCCAATAAATTTTGTTAAAACAAAGCACAAACTACATAACACATGGATATATTAAAAGAAAAGGAAGCTTGATTCAAGAGAAATGTGTATTTCAATAACAGTGGGAATGAAAATAGCAGCCATTCATTCAAAACCAGATAGTTATCTGCCAGAGAAATGAATATCTTAAAAGTTATTCATGTAGAGGCTGGAGCCGTAGCTGAACAGTTACGCACTTGCCTGGCCTGAGTGAAGATGCACGTTCCAACCCCACACATACACATGAAGTGTCAGAGCAACAAAAGCCACATGAAAAACTAAATAACATTGATTCTCTCCTTCTCTCTCTCTCAAAAAAAAGTTATTAATTTAATCCTTACAATAGCTCTTTGAAGGGCTGGAGTGGTGGCTCAGCAGTTTTGCAACTTGACTGGCATGCATGAGGACTTGGGTTCAAATCCCAGCACCATGTACACAACTAAGTGTCAGAATAATGAAAGTCACATGAAAAACTAATAAAATTGATTCTCTCTCATGCGGCACACTGTCCCTGTCTTTTTATTTTTTTAAAAAATAGCTCTTTGAAGTTAAGTATTAAACTCCATCACAAGAGAATGTAAAGCAACAGAGATACACATGGCAACAGTCACTGAGCCTCTGGAAAGTGGAGCCAAGACTTCAAAGGCCCAAAACCCACACCTCACCAACTGCACTGTGCAGACTCCACCTCCCTTCTACACTTAGAACAAATAGAAAAATATCCCACTCCAAGCCTAGACCCTCAGGTCCTCCACTCTTGTCTCTAACATCCCTCTTCAATCGCAGCCATCCTGATCTTCCTACTCCTCACAAAACACAAGAGCAAAAACAACAGAACATGGTCCCCCTTCAAGATCTTTGCACCTGCAGTTCCCTCTGCCAAAATGCTGCCCCTAAGGTCTTCATGTGTCTTCATCCTTTACATCATACAGATCTTGAGCACTATTCCCTTCTGACCTTCCTTGACAACCCTTACTAAAATGGTCCACAATATCCCTCTCAACTCTTTTCATTAAGGTGTTAACCACTAAAGACTATTGTTATATATAGATGTGTCTGTTAGTTGTCAGCCAATTCTTCATGAGGATATGTCTCTCTTCTTGACTGTCTCCAGGACCTTGAATGATTCCTGACACCCAAATGACACTTAAACATACTTTTTGAGCTCAGTGGTAGAGTGTTTGTCTAGCACGCACACATCCCTGGGTTCAATCTCCAGCACCTCAAAAAAAACTAAAAGTAATTTTTTTTAATGAATGAATAAATAAATAAATAATAAAGACTATTATTTGCTAAAGTGAGTTCCAAAATCTCTTGCGACTATCTTTGGAAACTGAATGCACCAATTAAATGAAGTTGGGTGGCACCTACTGGATTAGCACACCAGATGAATTCCACATTTAACTTTTAAAAATGCTTTTCCATTTTCTCTTCTGAAGATCATCAAGATTATCACTGTACTGATGTGCTTTCCATGATAAAAGATTTGCTTTGCTATCCCATATTGCATCCCTAACCTAAGGCAGCATTTTTGCTACCTCTGTCTGCTGGAAATAAAGTAGACAGGAATGTTGCAACTCCAGCTTTGAGTGCAAGGTGGTTGCTGGTATCTGGCCAGGTATGGGGAAGGGAAGGGTGATGGAGATAGCAGCCCAGAGAGAGATGAGGAGTGTATTGCCAGAAACTAGAGAGATTAATCCTACCATCCATTTTCATTTGGGCTTAAAACACTTCTCTCTTAATTGCAACCAGCATCTGCTGCCCTGAAACAATGAAATCACTCACACATTTACTATGTATTAAGAGCTTACTGGATGCAAAACTATAAGTTAGGTTCAGGGAACACAAAAAAGAAAAAAAAATAGTTCCTGCCCTTATGAAGCTTGGAGTCTGGTAGGACAGCCAATGAAAACCTATCAAGATTAAGTATAGCTGTGGTGAGAACTATTAAAAAGCATGAAATGGAAGGGAATCAAGGGAAAAGCAGGAGTCTTGATTTCAGGGTAGAGAAGAGACATCTGCAGGCCTGTGGAGCTCAGGTCAGTAGCGCAGCCCTAGGGCCTTGGAAAGTAGAAAGATACTGTTAATCAGTTTGAAAACATACACATATACAAACACATAGACCTGCACGGAAACAAAAAAGCAAAAGCAAAAACAGGGACGGAGAGGTGCAGATAGATACTAGGGCAAGGAGACAAATGGCACTCCCACAGCTCCACCCAGGGCCTCAGTCATGGACAGCTAAGCACTGCACTTTAGAGCAAAGCTCCTGGCCTGCGGTGGGCCATAAAATGAGAGTACTGCCTTTGTGTACTCAAAGTCCATATGCCCAATTACCAGAGTTGGTGCATTCAGCTCATACTAGTGATGGCTTGTGCATCTCTACCCATTTATTTACTGGATGGAGACTTACTGAGTAACTCTCAGTAACTGACCCATACTTACTAATTCCTACTACTTTTAATGACCTGTAGAGTCTATTTGTCTCACTGTCTTATAGATAATACAGTGGAGACTCAGAGAAGTGCAGAAATTTGCCCAAGGTCACAGAGTAAATGGAGAGTGAAACCAGGAAATGATCTCTGCAGTGAGATTCTGATGTCCCCCTCTGAGCTCTGATGTGCTCTGTGTAGTTTCCTAGGGCTTCTATTACCAATTACCACACACTTGGTGGCCTAAAACCACAGAAATGTATTCTCTCAGAGTCCTGGAGGCCAGAATCCTGATATCAAGCTGTGGGTGGGAGAGGTTCCTCCCCTGCCTCTTCCAGCTTCTGGTGTTTTTCTTAGCTTGT
>PVKS010038042.1:0-18222 GCA_004027875.1 Aplodontia rufa
TGAGGACAGAAGGTCCTGACCTGGACACCCCCATGGCTGTTCTGAGGACAGAGGGTCCTGACCTGGACACCCCCACAGCAGCTCTGAGGACAGAGGGTCCTGACCTGGACACCCCCACGGCTGTTCTCCATGCCAGCCCTCCATGATGGTCCTCACCCCCTTGTTTCCCTCAGCATTTCTCACAGGTGGCCACTTGTGCTGTGGACCATCAGCGCTTCTTCTGTCCCTCCCCTGGACTCTTAAGCGGCTTGCGTCTATGGCTCCAGGAGTGCCTATTACAGAGCCTGGCACATCACAGCCACTCAGCCGGGGTCACAGGCTTCTATCTGGGTCACATTTTAGCCCTCGCGTACGTCTCCTACAGTCCCCCCATCGGGCTTTGCTGACCTGGTGTGTGCGTCTTGCGTCAGAGCTGCCAGGCTGCACGTGCTAAGATAGCTGCTCACGGCCCTGCCCAGCCCAGCTCCACCGGACCTCCATTGAGGCAGATAGATGTACAGCAGCTGCCTCATGTTCCCCAGATTGAGAGCCACTGTGCTGTGTACTGGTCACGTCAATCGCGCATGTTGGTGGCAGTCACTGTGGTCAATCAGGGAAGGCAAAGATAACTACTCGTCCCCAGGGGGGACGAGTCACATACCATGTGCTCTGGCAGTGAGTCCGGAGAGGCGTGAGCCTCCTTACAGGGTGAGATGCTTCCAAGTACAGAACACAGTGTGGTTCAGGATAGCAGCTCTTACATGGGGGGCCAGGCTCCAGAGGAGGCCCCAGATGTGTCTTTGCTCATGGTGTCCTTGAGGGATGAGGTGAGGAGGAGGTGGTGTGGGAGGGCCACCGTGGACAGGCATCACGTGCCTTTCTGAACTCCTCCGATGCCCCAGGATCCTATTCTGTGCAAAGGATCTCTGGATAGATCTCTGTGCCAGGAAAAGGGCGTCCGCGGGGACTCTGCCTTTCTAGCTGTGGGGCAGTGGTTGCTTCTTGCAGAATGGCCAGGAGCCTGAAGCAGCCCCACTCAGGACGGTTACTTCTCTGGCACTGGCTGCTCAGAAGATAGATTTTCTTGCTTTTAATACTGCATATGCCATTTACGTTTTCTGAAAGTCATGGCTGTGGGCAAGACTTCCACGGCTGGAGTTGACACTGTCCTGCCTCCCTCCCTCCCAAGCTGTGTGCAGAGGATGACTGGCTCATCAAGATGGAAAGGGCTTAAGCGGCTACTGTCAAGGAACCGTATGCCAGAAGGGGGACTCGAGTTCAAATCATCATGCGGAATGCAAAGCCTTAGTTTACGTGGAGAGTTTCAACAGATGCGTTATGAACTGTCAATAACGGCTCAGACCATCTTTGTATGTGACTCATATGAAGCAGGAAGCAGCGTAGCCGCAAGCCACAGATCCATCTAAAAGTGATTATAATGAAATCTCCTTTCATGGAGTGAGTGATGGACGTGGGGCATGCTGAGTGGTGCAGCCAGGCCTGTGCAGACCTATGTGGATGTCAGTTCCTTAGGAGCCGCCCTTTAAAACCACCTCATTACATTTGGTAGTCTGGGCTGGAATGAGGTCACCACCCATACGAGGTGGAAGACTTTCATCATACCTTTTTTTTTTCACAAAACATTGTGTACATACGTCCTGGGGGCGTGTGCCCAGAAAGTGGCCGCACTACACTATCTGAAGTTTTGAGTGTCTTCTAGTTGAAAGTGTCACCAGGAAGTGCACTTCATTCCTGCGTGCTGAGCCCAGTGCAGGATCCGCCACAGACTCCTCATCATGTTGAAGCAGGAGGACTCAATGACATTCCCCATAGGAAAAATGAGCCCCATGGAAGGAACTTGCCTGAGGTCACCCAGCAATAGAAAGAGCAGAAACAAGCCTTGAATTGAGAACTCTGCGGCCCCTGCACCCTGCTCCCTGTGAATGTGAACGGTGGATGGAACGTGATTCTCCCACATTGCACATCCTAAAACCAGGGCACCGGACAGCACTTAGAGGGAGTCAGGATCTGCCACTCAAATAGGGCAGCGGAGGGCCAGGGGCGTGGAGATAAGGAAGCCAAGGAGCCCCTGCTTCACAGTCGGCAGGGAAGAGAGCCCTGCCTGAAAGCTCCCCTTTCAGTCTCTCTGTAGAGCGTCCTTGCTCTTGTCCTGGTATCTTCAGGTGACGCCAGGTGTGCCCAGGACACCAGTGAGTGCTAAAGCATTCTTACGATGCTGTTGCTCTGTGGGCTTTGCTCTCCAAGGCGTGTGCATCTCTGGCGGGGCTGCTTTGGCCCGTGAAGGCCAGCGCCCCTCAGACTGCTGTAGGAAGCCCTGGGACTGCATCTCCAAAGAGCTCCCAGGTGACAGTGATGCTGCAGGGTGACTGATCACACACTAAGTGGTGAAGATTCGGGTAGGTGTGAGGCACCTGTCCAGTGCCTGCCCAGTCAGAAGCACATACAGGATTTTAGAAGGCTGATGAGCAGCGCCACATCCTGCCAGCACTGGCCAGGGGTTGGTCGAGAGAACTTCCCTAGGCATTTACAAAGAACGAGTATTCTCAAGAGGCAGGCTGAAGGGAAAGGCAGGGAGGATCATGAGGTGCAGGGCAGCTGGGCCCGCACTTGGTGCTGAATGTGCTGGTGGCACAGGGCAGAGTGTTGGTGGGCAGGAAGTGTCCAGTGTGGCTCGTCACTGAGTGCACCACTGGTCCGAGTCCTAGCTCAGTCGTTGCTGACTGTGCAAATCTCTGTTCCACCCTCAGACTTAGTCTCCTCACCACAGAGTGGGGTTGAATGAGGCCATGTCTGCACCTGGAGCAGGTTAAGCAGTCTTCTCGGTTGCTGGGGCTCAGTGTCTCCTAAAGCAGAAAGAGCACATGCTTCCAGGCACTTCAGACTTGAATCCCACTGAGCTGCGTCTTGACGATTCGCAGGGATCTCAGGCGCATGTGGGATTGGTAAGCGGCACCTTGCCTGTGTGTGGAAACAGGGCTTAGGGACTTGGAAACCATGTCGGGAGCGGTTGGCCCAAGCTTACTGAATTTCCCACCTTCTCCTGTCTCTCCAAATGCAAAGGAATCTCACCAATCTCGCGTGGACCTTAGGATGCAGCTCCCACTGCTCTGAAAGTCGGAGAAGCAGCCGTGATATCAATCGGAGCTGCTCTGGGCTTAACGGGAGCAGCTCTCTGATGCTTTTCATTTGACATCTGCTTGGGAGACCAAGTCCCTTCCTCCTTCTGCCTTCACCTGCATGGGTTCTGAGCTAGCCTGATCCATGTGGAGCCAGCCTGCACTATGCTGGGTGCTTGGGCCCAGGGAGCCTGGCGTCTGCTGGGCTTTCTTGTCTAAAGCTGGATATTGGAGGTTCTCAGCTGTTCTGTGACTCTCCTGCTCCTATCCTGCACATTAGAGACTGTGCAGGCACCAGGCCTTCTCATCTGCACCTCTCCATCCATCACAGTGAAGGTGTTGCAAGTGCAGCTCAGGAAGTGCTCAGAGGACTGTGGAAAGCTTGGTACAACATTAACCTCGTGTGCTCCAAGCAGCTCAGCAGAGGCCAGAGGCCTGGATCTGGGAAGGAGGCGGCTAAGTGGCTGAGCCGGGTCTCGAACTGATTCCCAAGAGCGTCCTCTCAACGCCCACGCCCCTCCCTTCCTGCTTCTGCCATCTCTTGGTCCTTCATCCCCCTCTGTTGTCTGGCCCCCAGACACAAGGCCTATAGTGTAGTCTCCCCAAACACAGCTGCCTGCTTCCGGTTCCGGGGACTTACTCAGGGTCTCTGGCGTGCCTGCCCTGTTCCTCCCAGACATGTGGTGATAGAGGGAGGAAGGCAGGCCAGAGCAGGGTGGGCCCTGGGAGGGAGGAGATGATGCAAGAGGCATTTGCTGTGTTTGTGTGGGGAGGCATCCTAGTCCAGGGGCCGGCTGGAGCTGGACAGCTGAAGGGCCAGGAAACACTACTAAAACCAGGCTCAGGAGCCCCGGTCTCCTGCTCCATGAATGGGCCAGTGGGAGCAGTCTGGTGGGACCGCTAGAACGGGAGACAACCTGTGGTCCGGGAAGGAAGCCTTTCTTCAGCACTGTGGAGTGGAGGGGAAGCTGTCGAGGAACGATTCCCGGCTCCTAACCTGAGACATCCAGGGGACGTTTGTTCTTCCATGGCCACGTTCTCCGCTCCAGCTCTGTGCATGGCAGGGCGGGTGGAATTCAGAGCAGGAGAAATAGGTGCTGCTCCCTTTGTTCTTGGATGCCCCACGGCTGTGGCCCCATGTTCTAGGAGAGGGCATGAGCAGCCTGCTTTCTACCCTTGGCTTTCCTCCCTGCCTCCTCTTTTCCGAGCAGATAAAGAGATCTGAGCATCTGCATTTTGGCCTCTGGATACCAGGGTGGATACCAGGGGAAATCAGAGCAGGGAAGAGGGTCAGGTGTGGTGGTGCCCACCTGTAATCCCAGCAATTCGTGAGGCTGAGGTAGGAGGATTATAAGTTTGAGACCAGCCTCAACAATTTAGTGAGGTCCTGAGCAACTTAGTAAGACCCTGATTCAAAATAAAAAATTTAAAAAAGGGCTGGGGATGTGGCTCAGTGGTTAAGTGCCCCTGGGTTCAACCCCTGGTAGACAAAAAATAAATAAAAAATAAAATAAAACAAGATCAGGGCAAAGGGTTCTAGAAGATACACCCCATGGCACCAAGGGCTTTATCTAGAATTGTCACCACTGTACCCCAGCAGCTAAAAGAGGTGGCAGCAATTCTTTGTAAGTTTAAGCCCTCTAAGACTGTTGCTTGTCTGTGATGGGGTTGCTCTTGGATGTGGGACCCTGGGTCTTTTGGACCTGTGATTCTCCGTTGGGTCCTGTGCTTTCGGGAAGTTTGGCAGCATCCCTGGCTTCTCGTGAGGAGCCATTCGCTCACCCTGCTTCCATCTGACAGCAGGTCCAGATGCACCCAAGCATCCTTTTGGGGGTGGCGTCAGAGAGAGGGTTTGATTAGGGTTCTGTTGGAGTTCAGGATTTGTAACATGAATGAAACAAAAGGAGAATATGCTATGCATGTGACATGAGCAAGAACATCTCCTTCACTGACAGCTGTCACCAACATTTGCTTCGGGGGCTACAGCTGCCCAATGGAGTAGCCTGGGAGAGGGTGTAGCTCCCGGCTGTAAGGCTGTGCCCTACCACCCGCGGCCTGCACTGCAGCTTTACGGTGCAGAAATGGGGGACAATCAGCAAGTCCAGTGTAGACCAACCTGTTTACGAGGCAGGTGGTTTTAAAATCTTAGATTGCCTGCCCTGTTAAAATGGACTCTGTGTCTGTGGAAGAAGTCTGAGGTTTGGGCCTGAGGTGCAGGATTGCTGGTGGTTTTTGTGACTGTCGGGATCAGATGTGGTGGCGCAGAACACCACACCCCACACTGGCCGCCAAGTCCTGCAGTTCTGACATTGCCCTGGTACTCTGCAACCTGGGTGTTTATAAAACTGCGCAGCAGCTGGAAGGAGTCTTTAAGATCATCGAATCCAACCTAGGAAGCTGAGTTTCTGTGGAACCTGAGGTGTCTCCTTCCAGACCCCATCACGATAAGGGTGGGGTTGAGCATGATCCTGTTGCTTTCTGTGAGGACCTTCCCCACCCTGCTCCTTTGCAAAACCTTTTAATATTGTTTCCTCCAAGAAAATCACCTGGACACAATCTTGTATTAAAAATGAAATTCAGGGGGAAAAATGAGATTCAAGGCTGGAGCAGTGGCTCAGTGGTTGCGGCGCTTGCCTGGCATGAGCGAGGATGTGAGTTCAAACCCCAGCACCACAAACACAAAGAAGTCTTGGACCAAAGAAAGCCACATGAAAAACTAAATAAAATTAATTCTCTCTTTTTAAAAAAATGAGATTCAGCAAGAATAGACGCCTTGCTGAGAACATACCAAGAATCCATTGCAAAACACCATTAAAGAGTGAGAGTGTGGGGTGGTGGGGCCGGGCTCAGCACATCAAGACCCTGGTTCCATCCCAGCACCAAAACGCAAGTGCCTCTGTGGCTCGCCTGAGCTGCTCAGCAGCATGGGGTGAGAACAGCAAATGGCAGGCAGGTTGCCTGCGTTCCAATCGAGTTGTGTGACCGTGGGCAAGGTAGACAAGCTCTGGCCCAGCTTGCTCACCTGTAAAATGGTCAGAAGTGACACTGACAGTGGCGTGGGCAGAGCTGCCAGGGTGCCATAGGGGCAGGTGCTTGGCACACTGTCAAGAACTGAGCCTGTACAGGGCGGGGGACGTCCGTAGCTCAGTGGTAGTGCCCTCACTACCTGATCCTGTTGCACAACCTCAGCTCTATCTAGCATTCATGAGGCCCTGGGATGGAGTCAAAGAACTGAAAAAAGAAAGGAAAAAGGACTTAGCATGCGCATCTCAGCTGGTGGTGGTGCCTTGTATCAGGAATCCCCTAGTGGGGTGTTACTCTACACGCCTCTCCTGGGTTTGGAAACTTCATTTCCTCACGAACTTGGCCAGCGAAACTGAGCACACCTAATGACTGAGTAATTTTCTCCTTCCTGGAAAATGAGTAAAAGTACCAGACTGTGCAGGCAGAGCCATTTAAAGAGAGGCATACAACAAGCATCTGTTCAGGCTGGAGCGGTGGCTCAGTGGTTGCAGCACTTCTTGGCATGCACTAGTGTGCGGGTTCAAACCCCAGCACCACGTACGCAACAGTGTTGGAGCAACAAAAGCCACATGGAAAACTAAATAAAATTGATTCTCTCTCTCTCTCTCTCTCTCTCTCTCACTGTCCCTCTCTGTTAAAAAAAAAAAAAAAAAAACCTGTTTGTTGATCTTTTTTTAGGTTCAATAGTATTATCCTCAGGTTGTGCTTGCCGGAATGGACACAGTCTTGTGTGAGGACTACACTCAAACTGTACCCATTCTGAACATGGGAATTGAAGTAGGACTTTAAAAGTTAGTACAAATGTGAACTACTGAATTTTATTTTTTTATTTTATTTTTTAAAAATAGTGAATTTTAATTTTTTCATTTGTTTGTTTTTCCACCGCTTAGTTGTGTATGTGGTGATGGAAATTAAACCCTGGTCCTCATACATGCCAAGCAAGCACTCTACTGCTGAACCACTGCTCCAGTTCCTGAACTGCACAATTTTTAAAAAGCAAAATATAATCCTGACCTTGGGATCTGATACCCTCCCCACTCCATACAGTTAGGGAAGGAGTCCTGTTTATGTCCTGCTGTATGCTTTGGGGGATCCAGGAATATGCTGGGAGGGGACATATTTGGTGCCACAACCAGCCAGACTTTTAAAAGTAAGAAAGCTAGTGTTGGTAGATTTCCTCTCAAAGCAACAGATCTTTCATGTAGCAATTGATTCAGAAGAAGTTTGAGGAAGGATTTTGGCTTTTCCCCCTAACCTTATAAACCAAAAAAGACTAAAAACTTGCACCGAATTGTGAAGTAGCCTCTATTCTTGCTGATGCCTCAGCAAGCACAAGCCCAGCTCGTGCAGCTGCCTAATTCCACCTGGGGTCACCTCATTGGTAGCCGGGTGCAGACACCTCGCTCTTCACCACCGTGCGTGGTTGTTCCAGGCAGCAGGTCTGACATGAGAATGTGATCGTGGTGGTTATAGTGGTTTGCTTTTTGAAAACAAAATCAAGCAAATGTAATCATGACCAGAAAACGGTGTTGTAAACTCGGTGCCTTGGGGTAGGTGGACCCAGCAGACCTCACTGCCCCATGGGGTCCCTTGTACCCCCGACTGGTCCATGCTCATGCTTCCTCGGTGACCTCCAGACAGGGAACAGTGTTGGGACGTGCTTTCCTGGTTTAGTCTAGTCCTCACTTTCAGGACTCTGTCCCTGCAGCCTGCCGTGCCCACCCCACCAGGTGGCTCTTTGCCATTGCCTCTGACCAATGCAGGTGTGCAGAGGTGAGCAGCTGCACAGAAGGTGCAGTGTGTTGGGGGCCTGGGAGGTGTGTCTGGGGATCGGTGGCTGGGACTGTGCATTCCTTGCACAGAATGTCAGTTGGAGGTCCCAGTGGCTCAGCCCTGGGAAGGGTGCTTTCTCCTCCCAGCAAGCCCCTGGTTCTCACCGACAGCTGGATGCGGGCTTGGGAGCATCGTGTGTGCAGTGAGGTGTGACCTCAGGCCTCATGTAACTGGACCCCAGTTCTAGCATGAGCGCTGGCTCAGCGTAGGAGCCAGAAGCAGTGCCAGGAATCAGAGCCTGGACCTCTAAGTATCCGTGAGAGAGACCATCTTCGCTTCCCCCAGGCCCAGGAAGTGGTACTTGGTGAAGCCATCGAATCCGCTGGGTGTTCTGGTTACTAACTCTGTGGTGTGTTGCCATCTAGTGGAACATATAGAAACTAGGGAGGAATGCATTCCAACCACACAGCCCCCCAGCCTGCTGCCTAGGCTGCAGGAAGCAGCTCCCAGAACCTTCTGAAGGCAAGCGTTCCAGGAGATGCGTACAAACTCGGGGGATGCAAAGCTGACTCTAGTGATATTTCCTTCAGGTGAACACGCTCCTTTGGTTTCTCCAGAGTGTGTGGCATTACCCCAAGTCTGCAGATGCCACCAGGGGAGGACACTCCGTCTTCACAGATACGACAGAGGGCTTGGTATTGCTGGGTTGTTTTAGAACATTTCCAAAACAATTATTAAAAGATTTCCAATACCTTTCTTCTTGCTTTTCCATCTTTTTCCTATGAAATTCCCACAGAATAAATAATGCTCATTTTTAGGAGAAGCAAACTCATGACTTCACAAAGAATGCACATTTAAAATTCTAACTAGATCCCCAGACTGTCCGAGTCTGCGGTTTTACACCTGATTTTGATTAAGACCTGTGAAGTGATATGGTGGGCTATTTTATGAGCGCTCACTGATTTTGTCTGCATCTCTATCCCTCTGCTGATGTTTGCCTAGATCTCTCCCCGGTGCCACGGCAGCGGAGTGTGCCTCAAATCTGAAGAAAATCTACACAGTGCAAACAGTGCAGGTAAGAATCACAAAAGGGGTGTGATGGATTTCCATGGTGAATTTCTATGAATTCAGGATGCCCGTGGCAGCCTCCTCCCTGGGGTACTGAAGGGATTGAATGAGAGAGTGCTTCTGGGCTGCGGATGTGGCTCAGGGGTACAGCACTTGCCTAGCATGCATGAGGCCCTGGGTCCCGTCCCCAGCACCATAGGACAGAATAAAAGATAGCATTGGTCTACGGTTGGCAGAACACCTAAGACACCGCAGGTGCTCAGCAAGTTCTTGGCTTTCCTGTTCTCTATGCAACTCTGAAGGCAAACTTTTTTTAGAGAGAGAGAAAGAATCAATTTTATTTAGTTTTTCATGTGGCTTTCGTTGCTCTGACACTGCGTTGTCTACATAGTGCTGGGGTTTGAACCTACGTCCTTTTGCATGCCAGGCACACACCATAACTGCTGAGCACTGCTCCAGCCCTAAGTCAAATGGTTTTAAAACCTGATTTATATAGCCAATCCCACTTTTAGATTCTTCACAAGCAGATCCTCTCAAGCTCTCTCCCCACCTAGTATTGTGAGCTGCTGCAGGTAGAGTAGCTGTCCACAGCTGCCTCACACTTGCTCTGGCCACCTGTCCTGGATTTTCTAGAAGGCACAATAATAAATAGCTTTCCTGCTGTGCCTAAGTCTTACAGCAACTCAGAAATTCCAGTGGATTGATGGCTAGGTTGTTTCCTCTCCTCTCCATGCAGAAGGGGCATGAAGGTCCTGTCTTCCTGGCCTTGGTGCCATGTCTGGTTTGGAAATTGTGCTTTCTTGTGGCCACTGAGGGCAGTGGGCTCCTGCCATTTCTTAACTAGTTGGGAAAATGACATAAGTGTGTGGAAACCAGAGTAACTGAGCCCAGTAAACAGTCTCCTGGTGCCAGGGACGGGCAGTGTCATAGGACAGTGCCAGGGCCCCTTCAGAGAAATGAACACCCTGAAGGTCTGGGAGGGGTGCCCCTCCTGTCACCCTGCTCTGGGATTGCAGATGTTGTTACCTGTCTGCACTCGCCACTGAGCCCTGTCCTTATGGGGCAGTCCTGAGGTCCTGGTGCCCTTGCGAGGGACTCATAGGCTTCTCCACTGTCCTGACGTCCGAGCAAGCCTGGGATTCCAGGCAACACAGAATGAGTCAGGAAAGGGGCTTGGTTTTCCTAGCCCTGCTCGGTAACCCTGAGGGTTTGCTTGGGATTCGGATTCAGCAGAGCGTTGGGACCAATTGAAAGCCCCCGGCTGGCACAGAGTAGCGGATGCTGCTTAACACTACGTTATTGGGATGTAATTTACATGCATTAGTGCAGATTCTGGCAAAGGAATCTGCACAGGTAACCATCACCTGGGCAAGCTCAGGCCCCTCCTGTAGTTGCTCCCTGCTGGTCCCACCAGCACAGCCACCCTGTCCATCGTGGAGATGCGTGGACCACACGGCTCTCACCTATGGACACTAAGGGATGGAGGGAATGAAGGAGATGTTCATGAATGAGCCATTCGCTGGGCTCACGGCAGATTGTTCACATGAAGCTCCCTTCCACCCTCCTGAGGCTAGAGGGCTAGAGCCCAACTCTCCCCTCCACTCCTCTTCCTAGAGCAAGTGGAGAGCTTCCGGGTTCAGAGTGGAAGCTTCTCCCTGGACTGCCTCACGCTTGCAAGTCAGGCACCCTATGAGCTGAGCCCCAAGCCGGATCTCTGTCCTGCTCCCTGCTGCCTCCCACATTCACCTTCCCTGCAGGCGCCTGAGGTCCCGGCCAGCACACAGGGCCAGTGAGTGGACTCGGCCTCCTCTGTTCAGGCCCCAACCTTGAAGAAAGCCTGGGTTTTGGTTGTTGGGTTTTGGTTTTTCTGGGTGGCTTTGTTTTTTTTTTTTTCAGAATAAACATATCACTTTGTTTCATGCCAAAGTTCTAGAGAATGTTCAAGTATATTCTTTCTCTCCCTTTTCTGTAGAACATTCTGGTGGTGAATGCAGGCGGCAGTCTGCCACTTTTCCTGGTAAAGACTGGTCATCTTTGTCAGGTTGTCAGGTGGAGCCAGGAGGTGGGGGTCTGGTCACGGCATCAGGGGTCCGGCCTCACCCAGTTGTGCCTTGGGCCTCCCAAGTGCTTGACCTTTGCTTGATCTATAGCTCATGCAGCAGTGGCTTGTGGTGGCCTGCAAAGGAGGCAGCACAGGCTTCCAGAGCCCTGTGTGGGTGAAGGCTCCGTGCAGAGCACAGGTCTCTATCCAGGCTTGAGAGTCTCTGCCTATTCCCCAAGCAGCGCACCACTGTGATCCTGGAGAACTGACTCCCCAAGAGGGGGACCCCTGTGGTTGTTGGCCATCCCCCCACATTCAGCTCAGAGCCCCAGGACATGTCCAGGGCCCACAGAGCCTGAATGAAGGGCTCTCAGCATTAACACCACTCCTGGTCCTTGGGGCTCACTGTAGCCTTTGAGGAGACCACTTAACTGCCACTAATAAACACTGGGCCTTGGGCTGGAGCCATGGCTCAGTGATTAGAGCATTTGCCTGGCATGCGCAAGGATCCAGGTTCAAACCCCACATACACAGCTAAGTGTTGGAGATAGAAGCCAGATGAGAAAAAAATAAATAAAATTGATTCTCCTTTGTACCCTCTCTCTTTAAAATCTAAAATCATAAATAAAAAAAAAATCATTGGGTGCAGTCTTACTTTCATGGCTGTCTTCCATTCGCAGGCCAAATAGAATTAATTACAAGCCTGATGGCTTTCGAAATCTATTTGCAGGGTTCAAGCTGTAATGAAATTTATGCATTTCCATTCTTTCCCAGATTTCAGAGAGCACAATCACGAATGATCAGAATTGTGCTGTAGCCACACTTTCAGTTCCACAGGGGCAGACGGAGGCTCCAGGGGCCAAGTAAGGCTGGATCCTTCCCTCCACCTACTGCACTATCAGCTATGCTCGCAGGGTGCATTAGGGGAAGCTTGAAGCAAAGGAGCAGAGCCCTAGGGGGCCATGTACTACTTTTTTTTTTTTTCTTTTTTTTTTTTTTTTGCTGAGGCTGTCTCTGCACTTGCAAGCCTCCTGCCTCAGCCTCCTGAGCCCCTGGGGTTACAGGCTTGTGCCCCTGCGCTGGCTGGCTGGGATCTTCTCAGTGGGGCCCTGGCAGTGGCATCGTGGCTGTTTTTCTCCCATTTCACCTTCATGCCCCGCGTGCACACACAAGCTCTGGGAAGCAGGCTCCGCGCAGTTGAGCCTCACCGTATCTGGTTGGGCTGGGACCTCTTCCTGTCAGATTTGCCAAGATAAAGCAGTTGTTTGGTTTTGTTTTTGTTTTCAGGAGAAGCTTCCAGGGCTCCAACCCTTAGCTGTATCCTTAGGGTTTTCTGAAGTTTGGAACGGGGGAAGTGCTAAGTTGTGAATGACAGTCCTGGCGGGTCCTTGAAGCCCATTTTGTATTTGAAAGAAAACTGAATTAATCGCAAAGGTGAAAACAATGAACTGTAAAAAAATTGAAGGTAAACTTCGCCCCACGCTAGACAGGAAGTCAGGGCTGGGGCTTTGATCAGGCCTGCCTCTTAGATCTGCAGTCTGCCAGCCCAGTCCTCCTGGTCCTCCCATAGCAGGGTCTGGGAATCCTGCAGTGCTCCTTGCTGTGTCAGGGCAGGGATCTCGGGCTGGAGGTGGGGCCGTCACCAGGCTTGGAGGCATTAAGGGCATCTTACTGGGGAAACACCTTCCACATGTGACTTGCATGATCTGTCCATGCTTCCAGAACTGGAGAAAGAGAGTCTCTGCCTGTATAGAGTCAGACTCCCTCGAATTTTTCATAATAAGTCTTCAAAGTATGAAACATCTAATCACCAAATTAAAGTTACCTTGACACACTTAGTTAAACATTTATGCACTGGGGTAAATTTTTTTTCCTGGGTCAATTGATCCTTTTTTTTTTTAATAAGCTTTGTTGTATTTGTGTGAAGTTTATGACTGTATTATGGGATACGTGCAGATAGTAAATGGTACTGCAGAGAGTCAGATTAACATCTCTCTTGTAGTTATTTTTTTCATCTGGTGTTTGTTTTTCTCCACTTAGTTGTGTATGTGGTGCTGGGGTTTGAGCCTGGATCCTCGCACATGCCCGGCAGGTGCTCTACAGTTGAGCCACCACCCCAGCCTCGGTTACTTTTTTTGTCACAAGTGCAAATAAAATCCAGTGATTTATCAGGAACTGCAGGCACAGTTTTCTACGTTACCTTCCCAGCTTCGTATGTGGGCTCACCAAGGAGCACAGCTTCCTGAAGAAAGACCTGGCCCATGTTGGCAGGTGCATGCTGTAATTATATGTCATGCTCCCTAGCAGAAAATTAGGAAGGATACCAAGATATTTGGAATGGCTAGGATTTAATGAGAATCATATTTTTTCTTTAATGCATTAATTTTATAGTCCACTACTGGGTCTGTTAAACAAAGTGCTTTTTCTTTTTAAAGATATTCTGGAGTGTGTACAATAACATCCCCCCTGTGACCAGCCTGCCTTTGAGATGTAGTTACCACTTAATGAGAGGAGAGAGGCGACCACTTTGGTAAGTGTTTAACTGGCAACTTGAGGTCACAGTGGGAGGGATGTGGTTGGGGACCTCAGGAGAGATCTTTCACCTGGGCATCTCTCACGTGGATCTGTAGCAAGCCTGCGGTGCCGGCCTGAGGGGTTGGACAGAGTTTGCCCAGGCTAGGGTCTCCATTAGCAGTGAGTCCTATCTCCTGTCCTTAGCTGGTCTGAGTTATTTACTCACTAACAAAATGGAAATCACTCTCAGCTCGCTTAGGAGCAAACCATAGAAACCTGACTGAGCAAACCTGGGGTTTCCTGGAACCAAAGCGGAGAGGTCCCCTGGCGGGTGACGTCCTTCAGGCTTGGGTACACGTCCATAGCTGGACAGGAGTCTCCTGACAGGCCTGGGGTGAGAAATTCATTTCCAGCCTTGGTGACATCTGCTTTACACTGTCACCTGGAACTGTAGTGTGTGCTCCTGTATGGAAATGGCTCTCCCCCAGCGCTTTCCTGGTTGGTTGAATTTCCAGTGACCTCTCCCAATTGTAGGGACAAATGACCTTCACACGCTCCAGTCCCACACCCTGGGAGTTTATCAGTGTCAGCCCTAGTGAGATCTCAGGGGTGCTGTCCTTCCCTGGCCAGGCCCAAGACTAGGAAGAGGCGCCTTCCCTGGCAACCCTGAGCTGTCAGTCCGTCTGTGAGGCTGGGCTGTGGAACCAGATGGCTCCTTAAAGGGAAGGGGGTGCGGTTCCAAGGCAGGGAGCAAATGTCACGCAGGGCAGCACAGATGTCCACCTGGAGCCATGGTACCAGGGGACGTGAGAACTGAGGAGCACATGTTGCTGACATGGCCTGGAATGTTGAGGTGGCTCTCTGTGTCCCTCCTCCATCCCCAGAGTGGAGGCGACTCTCTGCGTTCACCCTCCACCCTGAGACTCCAGGCCCTGGAACCACTTCCCTGAGAGGAGAGAAAAGACCCCACCCACATCTGACACCCTCCCTGCCCTATCTCCCACTGGCGTTCCCAATCTGCTTTCCCCCTCTTTTCCCCCTCATCTGCTTCTGTTTCAAGTCAGGGGACTTGGGGAGCCCATTCATTGATGGCCTCTGTTTGAGGGGTCCTCAATGGTTCCCCTGTGCCTAGTAGGAGCGCTCATTCTAGACCAGCGGAAGCTGGGTGTAACACGAACCTTTGGTCTCTATGCAGGGAAGAGGAGAGCAATGCGAAGGGTGGCGTGTGGAAGATGAAAGTTCCCAAGGACAGCACGGTAGGTGTGTCCCTGTCACTTCCCAGGGCCAGCTGAGCTGAGGGTGCCATTGGCTGCATGCCTGGGGTGAGGCATTCATTTCCCACCTTGATGACATCTGCTTTATGCAGTCACTTGAAGTCTAATGTGTGCCCCGTGTAGGAATGGTATAAGGCCCAGTGCCTACGTGCTTTGCAGAAGGCGGATTGTCTCTGTAGCTTACCTGGCACTTGGAGGGTGGTTTTCCATGGAAGAAAGCAGGATCCCTCCCACCCAGGGTTCAACCCTCCTGAATTGAAGTCAGGGCTTCTGGGGTTGCCCATGATGCCAGGCAGAGAGGTGGGGCGACTCCACCTCCTTGGGGTTTCCTGGGAGGCTATACCAGCCTCTCATGGAGGCCTGGCGGGAGGCTGGTTTGTAGGAGCCCTGCCTCCGAAGCCCTGGTTTTCCAGGAGTGGGCTCCAGTCCCCCAGGTTGAAGACAAGCATTAAAATGGGCTATCTTCAGCCTCACAAAGCCTCACTGAAAACAGAAGGGAAAGAGCTACCCAGCCCCGCCTTTTAATGGTTCCTCCTGTGGCTTAGCTCCAAGACTCAAACGTCTCCAGGAGCCCATGCGTCTGAGCTGCAGCCAGCTCCCCGCAAATACAGACATACAGAGGCGGCCAGATCCGCCTGTCAGCGGTGCCCACTGTTACCCAAGGCAACCCAAGGAGCTCCAAGCTGTGTCACCTGTCAGGGGTGCCCACCGTTACCCAAGGCAACTGAAGGAGCTCCAAGCTGTGTCGCCTGTCAGGGGTGCCCACCGTTACCCAAGACAGCCCAAGGAGCTCCAAGATGTGTCACTTGGCATACATGATTTAAAAACTCAGAGGAAGAGCGAAGGCACCAGGAAAGGTATGCAGAACCTCTGCCCACCTCGGAGAGATGTCAGAGAGTGACAGAGGAGGGCCGGATGTTAGGTTTCCTTCTGAGGGTTCACCAGGAACTCTTCCTGCCTTTCCAGATTGTTGGCTTGCTCTAGAGTTCTGGTGCAGGTGAGCCTGCTGGCAGCACTCAGGGAGAAGTGGCTGAGAGGCAGTGGGTCCCACTCAGTCCCAGGGAACCCCTCCTGTGGGTACGGTGCCCTCAGCGTGCCGCTCCGCACCTCACCGTGGAAGCCAGGTGGGCCAGGCTGGACAGGAGCCTTCTGCCCCGACAGCTCCACCCACAGCTTCATTGCCAACGCAGCACAGGACTGGCATTGCCCAGATAAACGATGAAATGGATGAATTCAGGGGCGCAGACCAGCAGGTGAGAAGGAGGCCTAGGAGAGGAGAAATCTGCTTGAGGGCAGGGCTCCTCCAGGTCATGCCATGGTCTTGGTTGAAGTGCAGCGCAGTGCGCTCTGTAGGACGTGGTGCTGAACACGGGCATTCTAGTTAGTGTGCGTCCGGTGCGGGGCCCCAAGTGCCCCTCAGCTGTTGATGGGACCATTTTAAACCCTGCGCCTCTTGGCCGTGACTGTTGTACTTGGCCTTTATGAGACTGACGCGCTACCTACTGCGCTAATGAGGCACCTTGTGCTTGGCCTTTAAAGGCGTTCACTGACTGCTGCCAGCCCTGTGGTTCCTGTCCTGTTCACCGGAGGAGACAGAAGCTCAGAGAGGCCCAGAGCCTGCCCAGCCTCTCGGGATTCAGTGTGGGGACACTACAGAGGCGGTGAACTATGACAAGGACAGAGGGCCCGAGACCTTTCCAAGGGGAAGAAGAGGACGGGGTAGGCCTCCAGGTCACCGTGAATGGATTCCGACTGTTTAGCAGACCGGGTTGGCAGATGTAGCAGGGAAGGAGCTCTGGTTGTCGCATTGCTGGGAGGTGGACCAGAGTGTGGACTAGTCCTTCCCAGAAAACCGCACGCGATCATACACTTAGCACCAACAATCTGTGCCCGGTCGACGGAATTGTGCAAGCCTCCAGTATTCAGCGAACACGAACTTCCCTTCCGTGTCCCTAACCTGGGTGACTTTTGAAGACATAACCATTTTGAATCAGGGAGAGGTAAAGAAATTGGGAAATCATTTGGAAGCATCCTTGCCCGCTGCCTTTCTTCTGTCTTCTTCAGGGGTCCACTAGCGATTGGCTTTCCTGAGCATTGATCATTGGGTCTGTCTGAGGAGAGCCATCTGTAAACCATTGCACTGCATGTCACCACGGTCATGCAGGCTGCAGAGGTGGGCACAGGATGTGTGGGAAGCAGAGGCTGTGACTCGTTCACCTGCTGGGCACAGCTGTCTAAAGCTCTGTGTGTTTTGTCTGGTTATTGTTTTCCCACTTCAGTCCACGGTTTGGAAAGAGCTGCTCTTGGCCACCATCGGGGAACAGTTCACCGGCTGCGCAGCAGCAGGTAAGGGAGCCCCGCTCTGTCCTCCGCGCCCCATGTGCTTGGTCCCGCCCGCTGCCTGCATGCGCGCGTGTTGTGCATGACGCCTGAGATGCGCTTTGAAGGCGTTGACTTGGTGACTATGACATGATGACTTTTTCTTTCATGTGACTGCAGTGTACAGCCTTAGATGTGGATGTCTGCCTACACTTACCTATGTGTGCAATTGGTCCTTCTCTTCCTTGGCTTCTGCACCCACAGATTTAGTCGCAGATCAGAAATATTGGAAAAAATAAACTCTGCCCAGATTAAACACACTTTCTTTCCTTGCGTTTATCATTGAAACAGGGGCTGGAGCAGTGGCTCAGCAGTTATGGTGCTTGCCTGGCATGCACAAGGATGTGGGTTCAAACCCCAGTACACAAGGAAGTGTCAGAGCAAAAAAAGCCAAATGAAAACTAAATAAAACTGATTTTCTGTCATTGAAACAGTGCAGTATAACAGCTATGTGCATAATGTTTATGTTGCTATGTGACATAAACTTAAGTTGCTGTGTAGTAAGGATCTAGAGTGGATTTAAGGTGCAGTGGGGTTCATGCAAATACTGTGCCATTTGCATGAGGGAACTGAGTGTCCATGGATGTTACTGTGGGGTCCTATACACACTGTTACATTCACCTGTGCACACATACACTTAAACCTGTATGCATTTCCACATGTAACTTTCATGTTTCCACAACCTCTGTCCAAAATAAATAGGCAGAGAAAAGATGCCTTTGTCATCAGCTGGGTGCTAATGCAATTTGTGCCCTCTGTCCCTGATCTCCTCTGTGTTTTCTGGAAAGGGATCATGCCCTGGTGTCGGGTGGGTGTGCAGGTGGGCGGGTGCACCCTCCGTCCTGCTCAGAAGGTGCCCTGGTGTCGGGTGGGTGTGCAGGTGGGCGGGTGCACCCTCCGTCCTGCTCAGAAGGTGCCCTGGTGTCGGGTGGGTGTGCAGGTGGGCGGGTGCACCCTCCGTCCTGCTCAGAAGGTGCCCTGGTGTCGGGTGGGTGTGCAGGTGGGCGGGTGCACCCTCCGTCCTGCTCAGAAG
>PVKS010038043.1:0-18211 GCA_004027875.1 Aplodontia rufa
TGCAATTTATTCATGTTTCTATTGATACATTTTCAGGATTCATTATGGCCACACCTTTGTCTGGAGAAAAAACAAAGGACGTTATTACTCATTGCCTCTTAACATTTTCCATTCTAGGTGTACCTAAACAACTTAAGACTGATAATGGACCTGCCTATACTTCTAATACATTTAAAAATTTTTGTGCTAACTTTAATATTCAACATATTACAGGCATTCCTTACAATCCAACTGGACAAGGCATTGTTGAAAGGGCTCATCTTACTATCAAGACTATGTTTAATAAACAAAAGGGGGCAATAGGAGCGGTGTACAGAACACCCAAAGATAGGTTATCTGCTGTATTATTCACATTAAATTTTTTGAATTCGGATTCCAATAATAGATCAGCTGCTGACAGATTTGCTGATCCACATCATAAGCCCAAGACATGGGCCATGTGGAAAGATATATTGACTGGTCAATGGAAAGGCCCAGATCCTGTATTGATCTGGAGCCGAGGTTCTGTTTGTGTTTTCCCGCAGAATGCTAAAGGACCCATCTGGGTGCCAGAAAGGCTGACTCGAGCTAGCTGTGATCCGAGCTATGATGAAGACACCCCAGATTCTTCTCCTTTGCTGCCTGTTGGTCCAGAGCTCAACAATGATGGAACAGAGAGACAACGTCTGGATCCGACTAGCCAAGATAGCTAAGACAGACAACATCTGCAACAGACAGGATGTCCACATGGGACTCATCTTGGGATCCTGTTTGCTGCCTGTATGTCGTCCCTCTAACGAGATTAGAAACCTTACCTTCTTCTCACAAATCAACAAACCTGTCACTTCTTCAGACTCTTACTTTTGGGGAAGCTCCTCTTTTCGACTTCCCAAGGATGCTATGCAGCTTATCACTCCTAAAGTTGTAGTTTCTAAAAATGATACATGTGCTGAATATAAGAGTTGTACTTCTAAGTGTCTTGATGTAGGAAAAAAACATCTTTGTAATCGTACTGAACAAATTATATATGGCAATGTGCACATTTCTTTACCTAAGGGGTGGTTTTACTCTTGTGGTAATTTTATTGTCAATTACATACCTGCTAATTTATCTGAGGGGACGCAATATTGCCTTAGTCGGCTGACTGTATTTTTACCCTCAGTTGCAGATATATTGCCCCATCATCCTGCTGTTAGAATTAAAAGAGGCCTCCCCTTGGCAGAAGACTGTGATGATAATGTACATCTCCTCTCCAAAGCTGAAATAGATGCCTTGACGTTCTCACTACTGGGCATCCCTGGTTTGGCGGTGGGAACTTACAAGTCCCTTACTAAACTGGCTTGCATCATGGCCAAAAAATTAACTATACTTCCACCGCATTGTCTCTCTTAAATGAGGAACAACATGTACTACGACAAGGAATCTTAGATAATAGAGCTGCTATTGATTACCTTTTACTTCTCCATCACCAGGGTTGCAGGTCAGTAAAAAATATGTGTTGCTTTAATCTCTCTGACAACTCCCTCAGCATCTCTGAGGAAATTGATAAACTAAAAACCTTAGCTACGAACATCACCCAGGATACTGGCACTGAGAGTCTGTTTGATTGGCTGACTTCATGGCTCCCTAACTTCTCCTGGCTCAAGGAGTTGTTTTTGGGAATCATATTTGCCTTGGCCTGTATTCTTATTGTATGCATTGCTGGTCGATGTGTGCTATACATCTTCCTGCACCCCTGGACACCCCGTGGCAAGCGATGGACTGGTAGTCAACAACGGGTACGACTTGCACATGTGTTTATCAACCTAAGCCAGGGCACGAAGATATAGAGGTGTCGCTTCGTGACCCCATGACGGGTAAGAAAACACATGATTTCAGGCAACCTAAGCCAGGCACAGTCCCCTTGTCTTTATTAATATATTTAAGGGAGAACTGTAGGGAGCATCAGGCCGTGGGGCTGTGTATGTGCCATGAGGCAGGTCAGTTACTGGAAGGTGGCTGATAGATTAATTGTCAAGAGAGATTGATTATCTTGTTGTTGTTGACTGTCCTTTGCCAAAACCAGGTGTGTGCTCTTTAATGGTTGATATGCATCTTGCTCGGAATAGTCCCCCCGCCACATGCCGAGGTGGTCCGGTAAATTGTAACCTGTATGTAACCTTTGAGGCATGTGGAAAATGTTGAATTCTATGCCTATATAAACTGCATATATTGTGGAATAAAACAGAAGACTTCAGAAAGAAACCACGGTGGTCATTTGTTGCTTTGCTGGCCGAACACGACAAGGAAGGATGGATAGGGGGAGCTATTTAATGTCTACAGAGGTTCATTTTGTAATGATGAAAACTTCTGGAGATGTGTAGAGGGAATGACTGAATAACAAAGTTAATGCCACTATGTTATACACTTACAAATGGCTAAAATGGTAAACTATACATTATTTTATCATAATTTCAAATGGCCCTCAATGTCACCCATTTAGTTGTTTTTTTTACAAATTCTATAGTTTTAAAATGGAATCAGAAGGTTCTAAAAACATAGTCATTTCAATTTTATGACTGTGAGTGGAAAACTTCAAGAAAATTTGAAGCTAAAGATTGATACAATGATAAGTATTTTTAAAAACAAAACACAGTAACTCATACATTTTATACAATTCATTACAATCTCATTAGATTATTCTACAGGGCTTTCTCTTTAAATAAAATATTGTAGATTAAAAAACAAAAACTGAATGTGCTTCATTCCAAGTATGCAAGGCTGGTCCAACATACACAAATCAATAAATGTGATTCATCACTTAAACAGAATTAAGGACAAAAACCATATGATCATCTCAATTGATGTAGAAAAAGGCCTTTGATAAAATCCAGCAATCATTTGTGCTCAAAACTCTAGAGAAGATAGGAATCAAAGGAATTTAACTATATAAAGCTCATATATGCCAAAACTTCAGCTAATATATACTAAACGGAGAAAAGCTAAAAGCATTTCCACAAAACTCGGGAACAAGACAAGGCTGTCCGCTCTCACCACTTTTACTCAATATAGTTCTTGAGACCCTAGCCAGACCAATCTAGCAAAAGAAGGAAATCAAAGAGATAAGAATAGGAAGAGAGGAAGTCAAACTATTCCTTTTTGCTGACGACATGATCCTTTATCTGGAAGATCCAAAATACTCCACCAGAAAACTGCTTGAGCTTATAAACAGATTTAGCAAAGTAAGATCAACACCCATCAATAGCTTTCCTATACACTAACAATAATAGGGCAGAAGAAGAAATCAGGAAATCAGTCCCATTCACAATATTCTCTAAAAGAATAAAATACTTGAGAATTAATCTAACAAGAGAAGTAAAAGACCTCCACAATGGAAATTATCAAACACTGAAAAAAGAAACTGAAGAAGACCTGAGAAGATGGAAAAATGTTCCATGATCTTAGTTAGGCAGAATTAATATAATTAAAATGGTCATTCTGCCAAAAGTGCTATAAAAATTCAACAGAATCCCCATCAAGATACTAATGTCATTCTTCACAGATATCAAAAAAGCAATTCTCAAATTCATTTGGAACAACAAGAAACCCAGAAGAGCCAAACCATTACTAAGCAAGAAAGATGAAACAGGTAGATTCCCAATACCAGATCTAAAACTATACTAAAGAGCTATAGTAACAAAAACAGCATGGTACTGGTATCGAAATAGGAATGAAGACCAATGGAATAGAAGACTCTGAGACAAAGCCACAAATCTTTAAACATAAGATATTTGACAAGGGGGTCAAAATATAACACAGAGGAATAAAGCCTATTTAACAAATGATGCTGGACAAACTGGACAGCCACTTGCAGGAAGATTAAATTAGATCCTTATCTTTCACCTTGCACAAAAATCAAATCAAAATGAATCAATGAAGTAGGATTTAACCCAGCTACTATACAACTGTTAGAAGAAAAATTAGGACCAAAACTCCAACATTTGGGAGTAGGCAATGACTTTTTCAACAAGACTCCCAAAGCAAAATAAAGTAAAAAATCATTGTGGGATGTCATTAAACTAAAAAGCTTTTGCTCAGCCATGGATTTGGTCAAAATTGTCAAAGACATAACCTATAGAATGGGAGATAATTGTGGCCTGTGATTTCTTCAATAGGGGACTAATCTCCAAAATTTACAAAGAACTGAAAAAACTTAATATCAAAATCATAAACAATCCAATCAAATAAACCAGAGAGCTAAACAGAAACTTCTCAACAGAGGAAATCAAACAAACCAGTGTATACATGAGGAAGTATTCTAAATCACTAGTAATCAGAGAAATACAAATCAAAACTACATTAAGATTTCACCTCATTCTAATCAGATTGCCAAAGATGAGGAATATAAATAATAACGTGCTGGCAGGGTTGTGGGGAGATAGGAACAATAGCACAATGTTGGTGGAACTGCAGACTGGCATAGCTGCTCTGGAAAGCAGTTTGGAGACTCATCAAAAAATAAGGGTTGCAGAAGAAAGGCAAGAGATTGGGGGGAAGGGAGGAGGGAGGTAGAGGGATGAAGGTGGGGGGAGGATATTGAACAAATTGTACTGCTGATTTGTGTGCATCTTGTAATATGTGCCAACTAATCTCATCATTATGTAAAACTATAATGCACTAATAAAAAAAATAACGAAAAAAGTAATGGTTGGATCCACTGTATGAACCAGCTAGCCCTCTTCTGGGTATTTTCCCAGAGGAGTTAGAATCAGCACATTAGAGCAACACAGCAAAATCAATGTTCATAGCAGCTCAATTTTATAGCTAAATTATGTAACCAACCCAGATGCCCCTCATTGGATAAAAGGATCCAGTGTGTACATATACATATACACACAATGTAATTCTATTCAACAATTACAAACAACAATATTGCGGCCTTTGAAGGTAAATGGATGGCAATGGAAGAAATCATGCTGAGTAAAGTTAGCCAAACCCAGAGAGTCAAGGGTCGAATGTTTTCCCTCATTTGTAGAGGCTAGAGAAAAACCCAGGCATGGGTGAAAGTTAGTCAAACTCCAGCAAAAGCGCAGCAACACATAATCTGGGGGATCCATAGATATGGAGGGGGAGGGAGAAATAGTGGGAGAGGGAAGAGGGAAAGGAGTACAGGGAGGGATCTAGGGTAGCATACTCTTTACCCCCCCACCCCGAAAATCCTAATAATAGTTATGCAATCATTTAATTCTGGACTATTTACAATATAAACATTTATATAGTTTATAGGGGCAAAATAGAGAAGAATCAAGAGACAGGGGTGTGGGCGATACGGGGGTAATTCTGGCTTAGGAATAAATGCATAGCATATTATTACTTTATATGCATTTATGATTGTACAATAACTCAATCCTTATAAAAAATTTTTAAGAAACTAAAAAGACATAAATCCATTTATTTCAATAATCCAATACCAGTATGTTTGATTAAATTAGTAAGCTCCTTATCTTTCTAAATAGTTCCTATTAGTTTTCTATTATTTAATAGGTATTCCTTCTTTACTTTTGAATGTTCTAAATTGGCAATATTATTTGTTTTCCCGGTAAGGAAAAGTTGCATTAGAGGATAAAAGATGGAATTATGTTTTTAAAAAATTAAAGTCATTTCAACTATTCTCAAGAGCATATTTTTAACTTAGGATGCATAAGATGTTTTCATCTTCACATTTAACAGGTTACATTTCAAGGTTTTTGTGACTGTTGGACTTTATGCATTTATATTTGTAAATGAATGAATGTAGATCATGAATTATGGCAAGCTTTGATATGTAATACCTACCCAATTATTAATGAGGACTAAGTCATAAAAGGGAAGCACTGTGTGTCACTCATGGGAGAAAATATATTTCATAGCATGGAAAGAGAGCTGGATTATTGATAGCTGCAGCAGACAGGACAGAGACTGACCAAATTAAAGCATCAAGAAGAGCAGTGAGCAGCTCTAAGTGTGGCTCCTTCCCAGCTGCATGGCACAAATGCAATATTCAGTCTTAACAAATATTAAAGGAAATAACTATGCACCCTACATTTTATGTGACAACCCTAACTCCAGCACTTCTGTTAATACTATATTTACTATTTTTCATTCTTCTGTTTAGCAAACATACCATAACAACAGCATCATAAGTCATGCTTTGAGCTATATGGCATGTATTAGCTAGCAGCATGTATGAAGGACTGTAACGCATTTAACAGGATTCCTAACTTTTGAAAAAAAGTGGTAACCATTTATGAAATTGTTTTAGGACAGTTAAAGATACTCTATTTCTATCAGTTCCTGATGTGCTTCTTAGGGGGATGCAAAAGCTTTTAGTACATGCTTTTACCCAAATGGGAGTGATTAGAACAATTATGGATTTATGTACAAAATTATGAAATTGACCATAGCAATCAATTTTCTGCCCATACATACACATTTCACATCACTGTGTGGATATCTTTACAAAGTATCCCATGATACTGCAAAGCTGAGTTTTTAAAAGATTTGAAAAAAAATAAAAATTAAAAGATTTGATTTAAACTTCCAAATTAGCATGACTATTTTTTTCAAAATCTAAACTTTTAAATTATAATCACCCATGCATATGAATTTTTAATTATTTTAGCTAATAATTCTATTTAATCAAATATATGTATTGAATTAGCAAAAAAATTAAAACTTTGAATTTAATTTAAAAGCACAAAAGCATTAAACAAAATGTTCTGTACTTTTTTACTGTCAGTAAAACAGTTTTAAACTCAAAGGTTATTTCAATCATCAAAACATTTCATATAAGGAAGTCCTCTATTTCACATTAACCCCATTCCAAAGCAATCTGACAACAGTTATAAGATGACCCAATTTTTCTTGTAAATTGTTAAATAAATAAATAAAGTATTGTTAATATGAACATCAGTGAAATGCTGATTACATTCAAGAGATGTGTTCATACAAAACTAATGAAAATGGATTTGTACATCCAAGTTCTAATAATACAACAGAAAAATAGCAGTGACAAAAATTTCTCTCTTCATTTGAAAAGCATAACTTAAATTATTCAACATCAAATTATTAATAATACTTATCATGCTAGATACAAAAAAAGCTAATAAAATTTAATTTCCTCCTTTATAAAAAAACTCACTTGATAATCCGTAAGAAACATATTTTTGACCACATAAAGATAAGATCAGAAAGCCAAAGCAGAAAACAGTTACATTGCCTGTGAGTCATCATATTCCATTGACTAAAAATCACAATTTAAGGAAATTCTGTAACCAACTAAATACCTAGCAACGGTGCCATGTCCACTGGGGGGAGGCTGGAAAACAATGTAAATCCTGAAGACTAAGTATTTGGTGACTTTTTAGACTAAAACATAATCTCAGGAAGCAATAAATTTAAGATTCAACAAAGTGCTTTTTATACTGAATTATTTTTCAAAAGTATAATAATGTTTTAAAATCTATCCTTATATCTAGTTTTTGACGGAACCTAGATTATAACATATCCTCTTATCAGCTCTGAGCATCTCTCACTTCCAACTTCCCTTATTTATGTGCCTAAAACATGTTTTCCAACTTTCTGAGAAGGCACATTAAGAAAAATAAGAATAAATAACACTTGTTGAACAGCTCTGGATGGGGCTCTCTGCCTTAGTATAATTGTCATCACATAGAACGGAATGAGAGAGATTAAGGTGGTGGGAGCTGGAGCTGGAGCTGTGAAAACAAGCAGGATCTGCATTATACTGGGCCTTCTGACCCATGAAAAGGAATCTGTGTTATCATCCTAAGGAAATGAGAAATCATCATAAAGTTTTAAGCAGAAAAATTACATGATGATATCTTCCATTTGGGAACAATACTCTAGACTATTCTAGAGAATGGATTAAGAAAAAGAAGGTGGTTGAAAGTTGAACACCAGTCAAGAAGATGCTGTGATGACAGGGGCCAAGCATGGAAGAAGCCTGAACAACAGCGGCAATAAGAACAATTCAGGAAGTAGAACCAAGCGAACATGGTGATAGATAAGATGTGATAGGAGAGAGGAACAGCAGCAAAAGATGACACCCAGATTGCTAGCAATGGTAATTGGGGTTACTATTGAGGGAAAACACAAGGACTTGAAATACCCAGCAAACTGTTACCTGAGTATATTCAGTCATTCAAAAAAATTCTTTGTAAGTACCTACCTTGGAGCTCACTTTTATGGCTCCTATTTTCTATCTGGAATTTTAGTTTTAATACATTGGGCACAGAATATCTCTGTCTCACTTTGGATCTCTATATTGCAAAGCAGTCTTATCACAAATATTAGAAACATCAATGAACAGACGAATGAGTGAATCATTCATTAAAAGCAACTTCACCAAATACATTACTGAGTGAAAAAAAAATTAATTGGTGTTGCCATAAAGGCTGTTTGCAAAGTCAAACTGCAATGGCCGAGGCACCACAATAGAGATATTAAGCGTATATTTAAAAATTTTATATGAGACATTGAAGAGCAAGAGACAAGGCCCACATCCTTTCGCACCCTGACATATGTATTGTCGCCCCCCGCAGGGTTCTGGAGCGGGGAGCGGCGGAACGGCCTCGGGGGACCTTAGCTGTTCCCCAGGGTGCCAGCAGGACATTGGGAACCGGCAGCCGGCAGGACAGGGCTGGGCATGGGGGAAAGAGGAGTCGCTCCACGCAGCGTTCCTGTGCGAGGAGCGGGCAGAATGGCTTAGCGTGCCGTCCTCCGAGGGGCCGAGTTAGGGCGGGGATGGGGCGAGTAGTCGCTCCCCGCTGCACTCCAGAGCGAGGAACGGGCAGGGTGACTCAGCAAGCCTGAGCCATCCTCCGAGGGGCCTACTTAGGATAGGGATGGTGAAAGGAGTCGCTCCCCACTGCACTCCAGAGTGAGGAACGGGTAGAACGACGTCGGGTCGTCCTCCGAGGGGCTGAGTTAGGAAGGGTTGGGGAGCCGGGAACAAGGGGGCGAACGCCGGTGGCTGGAACACGGGACCTGCATCTTCTACCGCTGCTGATCTCTCTGACGTCTCTGCTGCTGCTGCTGCTGCTGCTGCTGCGGCTTCTTCTGACTGCTTCTGTGCTCTCTTCCTTCAGGACGTGGCTGCTTGCTTTCTTGCTCTTCTCTGGCTACTGCTTCTCCTTTGGCTGCTCCTTCTTTGGCTGCTTTTCCTTTGGCTGCTTCCTCTACCTGACTAGCTGCTACTCTATCCATTACAACAGCCAATAGGGTACAATGCAAACACCTTTCTCCAATTGTAACAAATGAGTGGCCGAATAGCTTAGTCATGCGGTCAGGCAATTTGCTAATTACAAGGCAGCTGGACCCCTTAGAGTTGTTTACGACCAATTCTCTTACAAGCCAGCTGAGCCTCATGTTCCCAACAATGTATTACTATCAATTCAATTTTCAAAATTTGAATAAGTCAAAATCTAAATAACTAAAAAATTCCCTTATATATAATTACCTAAAGAGGTAATATTATTTCCATTTTACCTGTATCACACAGGAAGAACTGCAGGTAGATGACAGGGCATGAATGAGAGGCATGGCCTACCTTCACACACATTAATTTAGGCTACTGCAGGACAGATATCTTAAGATAACTGAAAGGTAATTTGACTGAATATATGTAATAGGTGGTTTATTAAAAGATGGTGGTAGCCAATAAAATTGCTTCTCATAACCATAGTACACTACAGTGGGCCTCAATGAGAAGACACCCAGGAGGAAACACTGGTCACAGCCTCTGGGTAAATATGTAAACCCAAGCATAAAATATTTTTATAGAATTTTAGGCTTTCCATTTCTAGCCAATTGGCACTATTTTTATTTGAGGAGCTGCAAGGCAAATGGATTGTAAATTCTCTCTTTTTCAGGTATAGCCTAAAATATAAACAAAATATTCCTCTACAGATCTATTACGTTCTTTACCTCTAAGTATTACAGCAAATTTGCAAAGCAAGCATTAAATTCTCACTTTACCAATGAAGAAACGAAAGCTCTGAAAAATTTTAAAAGCACAGTTAGTAAATACCAAAGATGAGATTTCAAGATCCCAGATCAAATTTTCAAGCCTGTGTCCTCTACCTGCCCAAGCTGTCTCATAAAGATTTAAGTTCCTACTAAGTAAAGCAAACCTACCAATGGCACACTGCATTAACTTACAGCAAGGACCATTTCAGGAAGATGAAAGAAAATGATTTAACTTGGTTCACTTTGGAGGGAAGAGTGGCAAGCAGTAAACACCTAAGACAACAGACCACAAAGCCCTCAGATTCTCAGCAGACTTGCTCAAAAAGTCTGCAGAAAAAGGTAGAGTTCTCCCTTAAGTATATTATTACTCATAATTAAGTTAGTAACAGCTGCCAATTTTATGGTTCATTGTTTAATTTTAAGCATTTATTTTAAAATCAGTCATTATTTATTTAAGGCCCCCTGCCTTTATAGAACATGGTACTCTGTCCTTGAAAGGACCAAAAAACCAAACATTTTTAAAGAGCTCTGGATATGGACTTTACAATCTAACAAGCAAAATAGAATCTTCAACAAACAGGCTGAAAACCTGAATCTTAGTCAGACATGATTTTTTAATAATTAAGTTTTCAGGGGCTGGGGTGGTGTCTTGGGGGTTATGGCGCTTGCCTGGGAAGCGCGAGTATGTGAGTTCAAACCCCAGCACCACATACACAACAAAGTCTCAGAGGAACAGAAGTCACATGAAACGCTAAATAAAAATTGCTTCTCTCTTTCTCTCTAACTTTCCCCTCTTTCTTTAAAAAGAAAAAGTTTTAATTTGCTTCTTGTATATAACCACAAACATTACCAAAATGAGCGTAATTCAGGAGAAAGAAAAGGGAGTCTGAAGTCATTGGTTGGAAGATGTCTTCTATTCAGTAAAAAACAAAGTTCAAAGGTATAGTTGAAAAGGTAAAACTGGAATGGCTAAATAAATGAGGAGGCTCAAATGCTTTTACTAAATTTTGTCTGTTTGTTTGTTTTTTTATTCAATAAACATGGCCTTACAACAGGAGGGGTTTATCATCATACCGGAACAAAAGTGTAATGACAGAACAAGCCAATATTGGTGTCAGACCATGGTTTTCCCTTTTGGGTTCCCCATGGCTCCATGTTACACTTTACTTAAGACCCAACTTAATTGGACTTCTTGTGGAAGTCAGAGGTTCCACTCAGGTTAGATTCCCCCTTACTACCTCCCTCTGGTCACCTTGATGTCCTTCCTATTCCCTTCCCCCCTCCCTAACACCATCTCTATGTCCCCCAGGAACCTAAGCACAGTTCCTGATGATCATGTAAGAATTCATACATGCTGAGGTAATTGTTAGGTTAGCCATCTAACGTACTGATTCTGCTTATATTCTAGCATCCACAAATGAAAGAAAACATTCGGCCCTTGAGTCTCTGAGTTTGGGATACTTCACTTAACAAAATTTTTTCCATCTCCATCCACTTGGCTGCAAATACCACAATATTGTTTTCTCTAATAGCTGGGTAGTAGTCCATTGTATATATGTACCACAGTTTTTGGATCCATTCATCAAGTGAGGGGCGTCTGGGTTGGTTCCATAATTTAGCTATAGTAAATTGGGCTGCTATAAACATTGATGAAGCTGTATCTCTACAGTAAGCTGATTCTAGCTCTTTTGGAAGATACCCAGGAGTGGGATAGCTGGGTCAAAAGACAGTTCGAGCCCTAATTTTTTGAGGATTTTCCACACTGCTTTCCAGAGTGTTCCTTAAGGCTGAGTTAGCACCAGGTAAGAATTTTGGGCACTTTTCTAAAATTTCAATCAACTTGAAGCAAATATATATATATTTATTTTCTATTTCATTATATACTATTCATTAAGATGAAATTTTAGACTAGAGAATGATCAGAGTTTAGCACAGAACAATGTTAAATGTATAAGTACTTAAAAATCATTTGTCAAAACAAATGAAACTAGAATATATACTTCTTTTACACTAGAATTTGAGGAAGTTGGAAACCACCTTTGAACAGAGTTGACTCTCTACTGAAAAACTGTATGATTGACAAGAAGGAACAGAGGGGAATAATTACAAACATTGCTGGTTGATATACAGAGATTTTTTTGAAAGAATGGAAAGCTTCCTTGTTTAATAACTACTGGCTATATCAGCTCAAATCAAATTTTCTGGAAATTTTCTTTGTAATGCTGCAAGAAATCAGAGGAAAACCATTGATGAGCAATACCTATGACTCCAAAGACCATGAGCTGACAATAAAGTTCCCCCGTCACACCAGAAAGGGGCCACCACAACCCAGTCATATTATACCTAACAGCCAAAAGACCAGTTTTGATCCATGTCTCAAAGATACCAGTCCAGTCAACACCCCCACCACATGATCAAAATCTTTAGAATTATTTTCAGTTCTTAGCTGGGTGGGGTGGAAGTTGCCTATAATCCCAGTGACACAGTAGGGATGCCAGTCTCAAAGCTCAGTGGTAAAGCACCCTTGGGTTCAATTCCCAGTACCAAAAAATAACTATTTTCAGTTCTTAATTACTTCTTATCTCTGAAAAGTCCTGATGATTCTTCCTTCAAAACAAGTCTCAGATTTTATTTTTATATTTCCAAATAATAACAATTAACATTTATTATGTACCATGTGCCAACTACTAGACAAAGTACTCTACATTAATTCTCTTATTTAATCCTCCCAATCACGCCATGAGGTAGGTTCAGCTACAATGATGACATTGACGGTCAAAGAGATTAAATAATCTACCCATTATCACACAGCTAGGGGAGACAGTCAGGATTCCACTTCTGATTAACTAATTCAAAGACCCTTAACAGCAGCATAGCATACCACCTCTTGGATATAGCACCTAATTCTAGAAACTTCTAGACATTTGCTTAATCCCTAATTTATCTCACATTGTTTCTCATAGTTAAGAAAAATCTTTCCTAAAAGGAGCCAAGATGGTGACCACCCCACCAGCAGTGACTCCGAGACACTCCTGAGAATCACCTCATGCTGTAGGAGTGCACGCGGATTCCCACGGTAGGACAAAGCTCCCAGTGTGGGGGAACATTACCCCCCCCTAACGTTTTTAACTCCAAAGGAATAGCGTGGTGCATTAACAAATATAAAGGAGGAAGTTTGTGGCACCCGCGTGACCAGCCCCACACCTGGGGGGAGGGGAGTGTCCCCTGAGTGGAGGAAACAGAGCAAGTTTCCTAATCAAATACCCTAATCTGGCCGCGAACTCCCTGATCTGATTGATCTTAATTTTCATGAACTTGAAATAAAGCTCTGGGAATTAATCGCTCACAATAGCGAAATTACAGCTGTTTGAGCGAGGAGCAGGCGGCTCGCCATTCTGATGTTTCCCTGAGGGTGGGACTGGCTGATCAGCAAAAAACAGTCTCAGGGTCTCAGCCTCCAAGGTCAGAAAACCAGAATCTACCGTCCTGAGTATTGGCCATCGCCCAAAGGGGCTGTGTGGTGCTGGGATCCCCCTCTCCACTTCTGGTTGCTGCCAGTGGAGCCGGGGGAGGAGAAGATTTGACACAAGACTAACCTCTTCCTCCCCCATACTCTGAGATCCTGCTATCTGAAGAAACAAGACACTCTTCAAAATGGGTACTTGCTTGCTATCATAATATATTGTGAGAGCTCTCTCAAAGAAAACTGCAACTATTGGTGCTGGTCACCAGCACATCTGTTTTAGTTGAAACGGACTAGTATCTGCATCTAAGCCTCTAAAGTTCTCGCAAAACAGTATGGCATCTTTAGGTCTGCCTTGACCAAATAGCTCCCCATCATAATGAAGCAAAGCCATAAGAAGCTCCAATTACCCCACCAAGAATAACAAGGTTGAACTACAAGACACGCTCTCTGTTTCTGAAAATGAGGAAAAGGGGAAAGAACTCTCCTCCTCAACCCTATAGCTCTCCACCCAAGGATCCCATAGCCGGGGCCCTAGATGAAAACCACAGATATTGTATCAACATTATGATTAGTAATTCAATCAAAGAGTTGAGAGATGAAATAAGGAAAGATATCAGAGAACTATTTCAAGAGATGAAAGACACAACTTTTACAGGGAAATAAGGGAGCAATTTCAGGAGATGAAAGATCAGCTATACAAAGAAACACACATTCTGAAAAGAGATGTAGCAGAGCTATCAGGATTGAAAAACACGATTAACTAAATCAAATCTTCACTGGATGATAGCAACACCAGAGTATACTCTGAAGTTCTACTGAAAATAGAACTTCAGCCCTTGTAGAACGAACATCAGAAAATGAAGATCAGGTAAACATTGTCAAACTCAAAGAAGATAAACAAGAGAAGCAACTTATATTACATAATCAGACCTTCCAAATAATATTTGATGAGATGAGGCAGAACAATCTGAGAATCATTGGCCTGGAGGAAAACTCCAAACAGCAAAAAAGAGGCATCAAGAATCTTTTAAGCGAACTCATGAGCAAGAACTTCCCTCATCTTACAATTGATCCAGAATATCACATCCAAGATGCTTATAGAACACCAAATAGGCCTAATCAAATTAGAAACTCACCAAGACATATCATATACAAAATGAATAACAGAGAAATTAAATAGAGAATTCTAAAAGCAGCTAGAGAAAAGCCCCAAATCACATTCAGAGGCAAACCAATTCGGATCACTATGGATTTTTTAGAAGAAACAATGAAGGCCAGAAGAGCTTGGAACAATATCTTTCAAGTGTTGAAAAATAACAACTTCCACCCAAAGATAATATACCCTGCAAAACTCAGCTTCAAATGTGATGGGGAAATTAAATACTACAATGATAAACTCAAACTAGCAAGATACATGAACACAAATCCTGCTCTACAAAATATTCTCAAGGATGTTCTCCATTCAGAAGAAAATGCCAATGATATCCTAAATCCTTAGACAAAGGCGAGTCAATAATCATATTATACACAAATTGACTTCCAAGATGACTCAAAACTCTGTAATTGGTACAAAGTCTGAGACTGAGCCTCCCATATCTATTCTAACTTTGAATGTGAATGGTCTCAATGCCCCAATTAAAAGACATAGACTGGCCCACTGGATCAAAAAACAAAATCCAACAATATGCTGCCTGCAAGAGACACATTTGACACTCAAAAATAGACACAGGCTGAAAGTGAAAGGATGGCAAAAAGTCTACCAGGCCTGTGGCCCAAAAAAGCAAGCTGGTGTGGCGATTCTAATTTCTGATAAAATTAATTTCCAACTAAAACTAGTCAGAAAGGACAAAAAGAGTCACTTTATCATACTAAAAGGGACAGTCCATCAAGAAGATATAACAATAATTAACATTGATGTCCCCAATTACACCCCCCCAAATATATGAAAAAAATACTTAAGGACATTAATCCCCTCATTGATCTCAACACAATAACTCTGGGGGACTTCAACACACCACTATCAACTCTAGACAGATCATCAAAACAAAAAATCAATAAAGACATCTCCAATCTGAACAACTCTATTAATCAATTGGGCTTAACAGACATCTACAGAATATTCCATCCTAAGACAGCTGAATTTACCTTCTTCTCAATGGCTCATGGATCCTTCTCTAAAATAGACCACATCCTAGTTCACCAAGATAATCTTAGCAAATATGAAAAAAGTGGATATAATCCCATGTGTTCTGTCAGATTATAATGCCATGATCTTAGCAATCAACAACAACAGAAACAACAGAAACTACTCAAACACTTGGAAATTAAATAATTCACTCTTAAACGAAGGATGGGTAAAAGAGGAAATGAGAACAGAATTTAAGAAGTTCTTGGAAGTGAATGAGAATGAGGAAACAACATACAGAAACCTCTGGGACAATTTGAAGGCATTCTTAAGAGGTAAATTTACAGCACTGAGTGCATACATCAAAAATCTAGAAAGAGACCAGATAAATAGCCTTATGCTTCAATTCAGACGACTACAAAAAGAGGAACAATCCAACCCCAAAGCTAACAGAAGACTGGAAATTACCAAAATCAGAGCTCAAATTAACGAAATTGAGTATAAAAAAATACAAACTATTAATAAAACTAAGAGTTGGTTCTTTGAAAAAATAAACAAGATCGATAGACCCCTTGCCAACCTCACTAAAAGGAAGAACAAAATAAAGCAAATCAACAAAATCAAACATGAAAATGGGGATATCATCACAGACTCATCCAAGATACAGAAGATTATCAGAACCTATTTTGAAAATTTATCCTCTGCCAAGTTTGATAACCTGGAGGATATGGACAGGTTCTTGGACATACATGACATCCCCTCTTTAACACAGGAGGACATTGAAAATCTAAACCAACCTATCACAGATAGTGAAATTGAAGCAGCAATCAAAGCTCTCCCAAAAAAGAAAAGCCCAGGTCCAGATAGATATACGGCAGAATTCTACTTAGCCTTCACAGAAGAACTAACACCAGTTCTCTACAATCTCTTCCAGGAAACTGACAGAGTGGGAACACTCCCAAACACTTTTTATGAAGCATACATTACACTGATTCCAAAGCCTAACAAAGACACATTGAGGAAAGAAAACTACAGACCAATTTCCCTGATGAACATTGATGCAAAAATCCTTAATAAAAGTTTAGCTAATCAGACACAAAAGCACATTAAAAAGATAATTCATTATGATCAAGTGGGCTTTATTCCAGGAAAACAAGACTGGTTCAATATACGCAAATCAATAAATGTAATTCACCACATAAACAGAATTAAAAACAAAAATCATATAATCATCTCAATTGATGCAGAGAAGGCATTTGGTAAAATTCAACACCACTTTATGCTCAAAACTTTGGAAAAGATAGGGATCAAGGGAAGATACTTTAACTATGTCAGATCCATTTACGACAGACCCATAGCCAACATTATCCTCAATGGAGAAAAACTGAAAGCATTTCCACTAAATTCAGGTACGAGACAAGGCTGTCCGCTATCCCCACTCTTATTCAGTATAGTCCTTGAAACCCTTGCCACAGCTATCAGGCAAGACAAGGAAATCAAAGGTATTCGTATAGGAAAAGAGGAAGTTAAGTTATCTCTATTTGCAGATGACATGAAATTATATCTAGAAGACCCAAAAACATCGGCCAGAAAACTCCTAGAGCTTATAGGTGATTTTAGCAAAGTAGCTGGCTGCAAGATCAACTCCAGCAAATCGCTAGCATTTCTTTACTCCAGCAACAAATCCGCAGAAGAAATCAGGAAATCTCTCCCATTCACCATCACTTCCAAAAGAGTGAAATACTTGGGCATTAACCTTACAAAGGATATTAAAGACCTATTCAAAGAAAACTATCAAACACTAAAAAAACAAATTACAGAAGACCTGAGTAGATGGAAAAACATCCCATGCTCATGGTTAGGCAGAATCAATATAATAAAGATGGCCATTCTACCCAAAGCCCTTTACAGATTCAATGCAATCCCCATCAAGATACCTGTGGCATTTTTCAGAGATATAGATAAAGCAATTCTTAAGTTCATATGGAATAACAGGAGACCCAGACTAGCCAAAACATTACTCTATAGAAAGGAAGAAATAGGGGGTATCTCAACCCCTGACCTGAAATAATACTACAGAGCTGTAGTAGCAAAAACAGCATGGTATTGGTATCAAAACAGAACCGAAGACCAGTGGAACAGAATAGAAGATCCTGAGACAAACCCCCATATCCTTAACTATTTGATATTTGATAAAGGGGGCAAAAGTATAGTGTGGAAGAAAGAGTTGATTCCACCTCACTCCTGTTAGAGTGGCAAAAATGAAAAATTCAAACAATAGGTGCTGGAGGGGCTGTGGGGAAAGAGGAACACTGTCACACTGCTGGTGGGACTGCAAACTGATTCAGCCACTCTGAAAAGCAGTGTGGAAAATCCTCAAAAAATTAGAGATGGAACTCCCTTATGACCCAGCTATCCCACTCCTGGGTATTTTCCCAAAAGAGTTAGAATCAGCATATTGTAGTGATGTGGCTTCATCAATGTTTATAGCAGCTCAATTTACTATAGCTAGATTATGGAACCAACCAAGACACCCCTCACTCAATGAGTGGATACAAAAACTTCAGTATATATCTCAATGGAATACTACTCAGCCATTAGAGAAGACGATATTATGGCTTTTGAGACCAAAT